>PVLD010003079.1:0-150203 GCA_004027595.1 Dinomys branickii
GAGGGCGTGGGCCAGGGGTGTGCTTGGAGCGGCAACCTCCTCCCTCTCTATCTCGTCTCCCTCCAACTGCGCCATGTCAGATCTGCGATCCCCTCCTCCAGAGGAGGTTCTGCTTAGACTTTCCGAGGGTTTCACTTCCTATCTCAGATCCCTCCCGAGTTCAGGATATCCACCTCCCTCCTCTCTGTCCTTCACATGATCAACTCAGTTTCTTGCAGCACACAGAATGAGTTTCCTCTCATCTGGGTATCCTTCCCTGCTGACTGACTTTACCCCACTGTAGCATGTGGGAGAACTTACAAAGAACAGACTCTGAAAAGAAGAGAAGTGAGCAGGGCATATGTCTCTGATCTGCCCTGAGATTCCTTAACCCCGCCCTTCTCCTAGGACATGGTGTGTTCCCAGGCCTCTGTGGAGAGGAGTTTGGAACTGCTGCCCCAGAGGCCCTTGCGGGGCAAGGAGCACCTCTTCTCTGACATTCTGGAACTAATGCTGTAGCTAGGCAAAAATAGCTTTTCTCTCTAGAGCAAAGTTCTACTTTCCCTCACCAGGTAAAAAGAATAGCAGTTAGAAGTCCTCGAGGTACATTGGAGAGACAGAAAGGAGTAAGGAATGGGCAGGAGCTGTGTGATACAGGCTGGGGAGGCCATGCTCAGGCGCCACCGCTTGCCCTAGGGGGTTTTGGTCTTTATCTGATTTTACCAGAATCACCGACAGGGCTTGTTTCTGAAACTGGAAGCCTGGGTGAGGCCTGACAGTTTGCTTTCTTAACAAATCTCCAGATGATGCTGATTCTGCTTTGTGATCTACTGTGATTGAAGGGAGTATAATCTTAATGAGTATGTTTAATCAAGCTAATATCTTTCTTGGAATATTAAACTATGAACATCTTCAAATATACTGAATACAATGGAAAACTGTACAGTGAGGCTTTAGGATGGTGTCTCTTCAGTCTGCCTTACAAACCACCTTCATCATAATCGCCTCGGGCCCTGCTACTCAAAACGTGGTTGCTAGAGTGGAGAATCGGCATCACCTGGGTTGGTTAGGAATGCAGAATTTTAGGCCCGGTCCCAGACTTCCTGAACCAGAACTTGCTTTTTGACAAGATCTCTGTGTGACTTGTGGGTACAGTGCAGGTAAGAAGCATTGCTCTGAGGGCTTCACAGATGTGCCTTCTGGATGGGTGTCATTGTGGGTCAGGCTGGAGAGGTGGGACTTTCCACTACTGTATTATAGTCTGGAATCATTGTACGTTAGTTAACCTGAGGGGGAACTGTGCCAGGAGCAATGGGTCAAGTTCTCAGAGAGCATAACATAGCTGTTAGGGTTGATACACCGTGTCAACTTGAGGAGTCTAGAAGCAGTTCTACATCCTGGGGTGGAAAGGACATGCCCTTCCTGCTCTAGGATGTTGTTCATTGTGTCAGTGTGAGAAGCTTAGAAGGTTAAATGAGTGACTGAACAGGGGGCCAGGGTGCTTACTTTGCATACATACTTAGCCTGTCCAAGGGGAGGGCATGGAGATTATGTGAGTGCTGCATGCGCCCTGGGTGGGGGTAGCCTGCTTACAGTATAAGGGAGGGAAAGAGGCTTGCTCTTCCCTGCCACTCCTCCCTCTTGCTCTTGTTGCTTTGCTGTTCCACCACCATGAACTGTTGCCCTCTGCCATGTGCTACTCTGCCTCGGGGCCAGCCAAGTATGGACTGAAACCTCCACACACTGTGAGCTAAATAAACCTTTCCTTCCTTAATTTTGAGCGTTGGGTATTTTGTCTCAGCAAGGAGAGAAAAGTAACCAAGACAAAGCCTACAGGAAGGCAGGGTTGTTTCCATGTAGAGTCCATCAACCCTAGTAGCATTTGGAAGATCAGTACAGCCCTCCTCCTTACCTTCTGTATAGCAGGTGAGGTTAAAGGTTTGGGCATAAATCAGGGGTCAAAGGGTGGAACAAAAAGAGGAAACAACACTCAAATCAGCTTGCAAACATAGCCTACCCAGGATTGCCTGGTGTCTTATTTCTTAGAATTTAGGAGGTGAATGAAATTGAATTTGGCAGGTCTTATTTCTGGCCAGTCATCACTGATAGTATCTCTTCTAAAGGAATAGTTTTTAGATGCTTTATTTGAGACATAACTCACATATATAATTGACAGTTCAATTGGACCCACCAGCCATTACTCCCCACCACCCACCTTTCTCACCAGCTCTCTGCAATCACTAATCTACTTTCTGTCTTTATAGATCTGTCACTGCTACTTCGATTTCATATAAATTGAACCATACAGTATGTAGTTTTTTGTGATTGACTCCTTGGCCTGTGTTCAAGGTTTATCCATGTTGTAACATACATCAGTACTTCATTCCTTTTTGATACCAAATAATATTTTATCCTATGGATATACTAAATTTGTTAGGTGCTGGACTTTTTTTTTTTTTTTTACAGTATTTGGCTATTGTAAATAATGCTTCCATAAACATTCATATGCAAGTTTTTGTGTGGATGTATGGTTTTCTTTTTAATTTTTTTGAGATACCGGTGATTGAACCTAGGGCCTCACACATGCTAAGAAAGTGCTTTAGTGCTGAACTACATTCTCAGCCCATGGATGTGTTTTCCTTTCTCTTGGGTATATACCCATGACTGGATTCACCAGATTATGTTTGAACTCTGTATTTGACCTTTGACAAACTGCCAGACTGTTTTCAAAGGGGCTGCAGCAATTTTCATTCTCATCAGCAGTGTACAAGTGGTCCTGTTTCTCCACAATCTTGCCAACACTTGTTACTACCTGCTTTTGATCATAGTTGTCCTAGTAGGTGTGGATGTATCCTTGTGATTTCTCCTTACATTTGTTTGATGGCCATTGACTTGAACTTATTTTTATATGCTTACTATTTGCTTATGTTCTTTAGATCCTTTGCCCATTTTTGGATTATTTTGTCTTTTTATTATTGAGATTTAAAAGATTTTTGTGTATTCTAGATACAAATCTCTTATACATGATTTATAAATATTTTCTCCTATTGTGTAGTTTCTTCACTTTCTTGATAGTGTTCTTTGAAGCACAAGTGTTTTCTAATTTTGATAAAGTTTCACTTATCTATTTTTTCCCTTTGGTCATTTGTGGTTTTTGTGTCATATCTAGAAGATTTTTCTAAGGTCATAATGATCTACTCTTGTATTTTCTTTTAAGAAAGTAATGTGTTTAGTACATATATGTGTGTATATGTTTTGGCTCATAGCTAGATCACCCGCCAAGCCCCATTTACTCATCGGACTTTTTTTGAGATAGCTACATCTAGGGTGTATGGTACTGGGATTAAGGATGTGTGGTACTGGATTAGTCCACTAATTGGTTTATCACAGTTCTGAGTGTGGATAATGGGAAGGGGCACCTTAGGTGTGACTTATAGCCTGGATGGAATAAAGAGACAGAAGGGGGCAAGTTTGCTGTTTGCTGTTTGCTGCTGCTTTCTGCCTTCTCTGCCATGGACTATTTCTTCTCTACCATGCCCCTCTGCCATGCCATCCTGCGTGGGAGTCAGCTGACCATGGACTGGAATATCTAAAAACTGTGAACTAATATAAACCTTTCCTTCTTTAACTGTTGAGTGTCAGGTATTTTCTCCTAGCAATGAAGAAAGTAACTAAGTCAGATTTTGGTACCAGAAGTGGGGTCATTGCTGTGATACTACATGGACATATGGCTCAGAAACTTTTGTAAATTGGCTTGTGGGAAGGCTTTGGAATGGTTTGGAGATGGTGGGTGAAGAGCCAACCCTGGAATGATGTAAGGGGAACTTGATGAGTGATTCTGATCAGAGCTCAGAAGGCCAGAATGCTGAAAATATGCAGCTAGTAAGGACCAGGATCAGGAGGTTTCTGTCAGGAAGGAGGACTTCTTTGGTAGTTGGACTTCAGACCACATGTGATATGCTTTGGCTGAAATTTGTCTGCATTTTGCTTATGTCCAGAGACTTTGTCTAAGACTGAGATTAAGGGTGTTGGACTGGTTAATCTGGTGGAAAAAATTTCAAGGCTGTTTAATGTTGAAGTGGTGGCAAGCTACTGTGAGGGGCTTTTAGCCAGCTGTAACTTGAGAATCAGAAGCAAATTATCCAGCAGAATGATTTAAAAAGTTGAGTTTTGCCAGAAAGAAAGCTTCGGTAAAGTTGTGGTCTGCAAAAATGGAACAGAGGACTTGACTGTTGTAAAGGAATAGGACAATAGAAAAGATGGCCTAAAGCTATCAAAAGAACCAGCAGGACTCCATCTTTTGAAGCTTCAAAATTACAAAAGTGAAAGACTGCTTTGAGAAGAGAACCCCAGAGTACTATGTGCTGGAATGATGGCAGCCTAGGGAATTTTTTCCTTGTGATTGGGTTCATAGTACTCAGCAATCCAGGCACTTGACCCCTACAACCAAAAGAGAAGGGAGCCTGGCTATTGCTTCAGCTGGTGGCAGACCCTGGCATTATCCATGTGCTGCTGCTTTTCATTGCATGCAGTATACAAGTTGTGGGATCTGTGGGTCCACCCAGATTTCAGAAGAAGTCCCAGGAGGCCAGGCAGTGTGGCCTTGAGAGAGCAGTGTGTAGAGATACGAGTGTGAAACTGAAGATGCAATGAAGACCCCAGCAGGTTGGAGAAGGTAGGAATGTGGATCATCTGAGGACAGTTACAAGGAGTGAAGAGAGCTGGCCCAAGAGAGAAGCCATGAGGGTTCAATTACATGGGGCAGAGCCACCCAAGTCCTTTGGAGTTCACATTTTGCCATAGATTGACCTGAGTACTGGACATGTAACTTCAGGGTTTAACATTTGCCCTGCTGGGTTTTGACCTTGCTTTGGTCCTGTTTCTGTCTATCCCTCTATTTGTACTTTTTGGAACGGGAATGTTTATCTTGTGCCATTCTATGGTGAAAGTGTTTAGTTTTCTTTTCATCTGTACAGAGGCTTGCAGCTAAGAGTTTTCCCTAACCTCAGAATCTCACTGTGAACTTGGACCTTTCAGTAATGCTGAAACTCTTTGGACTTTGATAATTCTTAGAGAGGGACTAAATGCCTTTTGCATAAATGGATGCACATGAGCCTTCTGGGGTCCAGAGGCAGAACGTTATGACTTGTGTTTAGACTTGATCTTAGCCAAAAGGCTGAGAAGCGATGTCCCCGTAAAGCGTCATGCACTCATAATTGGTGCCTTTCAGAGCTGCTTGAATTCAGGGCAGTGGTGGCAAACTTATGGCACACTTGTTATCTGCTTTTCTTTTAACACAGAAGATGTTATTGTGTGAGTCATTCTTTTTTAAATTAAAACTTCAGTATTCAGGTGTAATTGCAGTGTTAACACTTTGGGATAAAGAAGTGGGTATTGGGTTGCAGTTTGCACACTGATCTCCGAAAGGTTTGCCATCACTGGTCTAGGGTAAGTGGTGCTGGGATACTGATTGCTTTAGCATAGTTCTGGGTGTGCATAGTTGGAAGGCTGACTGTGAATGTGGGTGGTACCACCCAAAAGGCTCAGAACCTAGATGGGATAAAACCGATATAAAGCAGGTAGGCTTGCTGCTTGCTGGTGCTCTCTGCCCGCTTTGCCATGGAGGGTTTCTCCTCTGACACGCCCCTCTGCCATGCTGACCCACCTTGGAGCCAGCCAACAGTGGAAGGAAGTTTCTACAAACTGAGAGCTAAAATGCACCTTCCTTCCTTTAACTTTTGGGTGTCAGGTATTCTGTCCCAGTAATAAGAAAAGTAACTAAGACAATATATGTCCATATATACTATACAGTATAGTGCTTACACTTAGATCTGTGATCCATATTGAGTTAATTTTTAAGTAGTGTGAGCAAAGGCGAAATTTCAAACTTTTATACATAGACAGTTGTCCCTTAGCATTTGTTGGAGACTGTTCTTTTTCCCATAAATTGGTTTGTCACCTGAAAAGAGCTCTTTTAAACCCTACATCTGTATCAGAGTTACCTAGGAGTGTTAAAAATATACCTGTCCTTGGCTCCTTCTTCAATACTAATAAATCAGAATATCTGAGAGGGAAAATATCCAATTAATTCTTTTTTGTTAGTACATATTTGTAGTACATAAAATTTGCACTCATCTTAGGGAGTAGGTACATATACATAAACAGCTTGATTCTTTTTAAATCCCTTTCTCCTTTCTACCCCGCTGTGAGCCTTACAAAGGAAGCCATCCATGAAGACCACCTGCTGTGCCGCAGAGTCTACTGAAATCCAGTGTCTCCTGCTACTAATGGTGTGCTTGTGAGTACTTTCTCCTCCTAGGCCAAATCTGCAGAGACAGGCATTTGCCCAGCTCCTGCCTCCACCTGTGCGGCTAGCGATTCCACTGAACAAGGCACAGCGTTAGACCTCGAGGGGCTCTCAGTCTAGCACAGTGACGAGCGCTCCCACACTTGCTAGTCTGCCTGCTTGTCCTTCACAATGAGGGCATTTAATGCCTACCATGGGAGGACTCAGTCTTTTGACTTTCAGAGAAGATCAGGATAAAATACTATAGAACCTTAGCATCAGTATTCCCTGCCTTAAATCACTGCAGGGCCATGCTTTTCTGATCCCATTCCCAGTTGAGGCAGGAAGCAGAATAAGTACAATTCAGAATTCCTGGCTCCTGTTTAGAGCTCATTCTCAAGCCCAACCTTGGGCACACACTCAGCACTCCTGCGCTCTTCCTTCGGAGCTTAACTGCTGCCTTTCTGTGACAGACCACTCTCCGCTGCCTAACCCGCCTCTGCTGCCTGTGACGATATAGCCTGAGGGAGGAGACTAGAGTGTGGCCAAGCTGGCCAAGGAAATAGCCATGACCATCAATTGAAAAGTCCCAGACACATGTGCAGAACAGTTCCCAAAACCCCACACATGGACCTTTCACGAGAGGAAGTTGTTGCTAGGATGGCCTAGACCCGACGTCAGTCTTAGGAGTGGATGCCACAGAAAGGACCATCCATACTGAACTCTTGACCACTCTGTTCCTTCTTGCACAGTGACCCACCCTCACGCTGGCCTAAATTCATTCTGCAGAGCATGTTTCTTTTCCTGCCTTTAATAAAGGTAGGACGTTGCTGCCATTTGTCCTTGTCTTGATTAATTCTTTGCTCAGGACAGAAAGAACCTAGAAACCATCTTAGAAAGAGATTCCAGCACTGCAAGACCTGGTCACAGGCTGGCACACATTTAGGTAACACCTTTCCCAGCCCTAAATCTCTGGGCCTCATTTCTGGAGTAAGCCCTCGCTCTGACCTTGCCATGTGTTCTGCTTCCTGATCCAGACTCTCTTCTTTCAAGATTTTCAATACCGATGGATGCTTTTTATTGGTTAACGGTTTTTAATTTTACTACTGAATATGTAAACTAAACTGGCCAGAGAAAAATGGGCATTTGCATATGACTGAATAGCCCTGGCTTGATCAGAGACTCATATGTGCTTTCTGCCTCATTGTCACATGGTTCTTATCTTTTATAATGATTTATTCTTATGTTCTTTCTTGTGATAGCAAAAGAGTCTATCACAATTCCAGATCTCCACATTTTAAACTTCATATCTCATAGGAAAACATAAAAACCTATGTGAAGTCTCATTATGACTTACTGCGTATGGTGGAGTCACATGTTCGCCCTAGGCTAATCTCTATAACTAGCCTGGTAATTCCATGCACCAGTTAGCTTGGCCCTGAGTTTTATGCCCCACCCTTGGAGTCGGGAGTGGGTAGCACCACATCTCAACTATAAAAACAAAATGAGGAAGGGGTGGTCTGGTATCACACAAAATAAACATTTGGTCTTTTTCCCCCCACTTCCTGGCATAGTGTTCCTAAGACTCTTGAAATTTACTGTGTTGTATATGCTGATGAGGTGATTGTTGGCTAGGGCCCTAGATAACTTTGGGAGGGAATCAGACCCTAGCAGGATCAAACCATGATTGCAGGGTTGGAACTTACACTTCTGGCTGTCGAGGAGGAGGGCTGGAGATGGAGTTCAATCACAGATGGCCAATTGTTTTATCATGTTTGCTTCCATGATGAAATGTCCATAAAACCTCTAAAGGACAGGGTTGAGGAGCTTCAGGGTTGGTGAGCACTCTCACGTGAGGGGAGGGTGGGGCAACCCACAGGGGCTACAACTCTGCTCCTCCCCTTCTCCAACAGCTTGCCTAGTGCATCTCTCCATCTGGCTGTTCCTGAGCTGCACCTCTCACAGATAACTACTAATAGCAAACAAATAAGTTTCCCAAGTCCTGCAAGTTATTCTCATGAGTTACTGAAACCTAGAAGTAGACAGCGGAGTCACTGCACTTATACGAGTTCGGCCAGAACTTCAGGTGGCTTTGACTTAGGATGTACATCTGAAGTTGGGGGGAGGTAGCCTTATCAGACTGAACCCTTAGTCTGTGGGATGTGTGCTAACACCAGATAGTGTCAGAATTCAAGGGAACAGTTGGACACTCAGTAGTGTCAAAGAATTGATGCTGAAAAAGATACCACATATTTGGTGCTACAGGAAACCCCCACTTAGGTGGATTCCTAGGCAGTTGGTACCAATGGGTGACGGTGATGAAAAAGCATATGTCATATACATTTCTCCACCACAGTTACACTGCAGATCTGCTTTCCCAGCAGACGAATTAATCGTGTGCATATTGCATTCTTATAGGGTCCCACCTTCCTTCTCATCTCAGGGACCACACTCATCTGGGAAGGAGTTCACTGTTTGATATAGGCTAAAAGCTAAATTCTACAGTCAGCTGGGAAAGTTTAATGGGTATAACTTTTCCTGAAGACAGTTTGGCACTTTACATACTACTTTAAAAGTGTTCGTACTATTTGAACTGGTAACCTTATATTTGGGAAATGTATCCTAGGGGAATGAGCTGATATTTGGATCAAGCTTTGGGTAAAATTGAAGCACTAAAAAAATAGATTTTAGCACATCAACATATCCTTAGGATGTACTATTATGTAAAAACCAAACAATATGAAGAATTTAAGTCCATGAACAAATGATATATTAAATTTTAATAATTTATGAGTCAATTATTTATGTACCATATTGTTCATTAATATTTGCATAATATCGTGTAAATTATATCAACCAGGCTTTAATAAAAGAACTGGAAATTAATATCATAACAGTGTTACCCTGGGTAACAGGATAATCAGTGTGAAATCCTGTTTTTATACTTTTATTCTATATTTTCTGATTTTAGAAAAGGATATCTAATCTCCAGAAGAGTGAGTCCTAGAGTGCTCCTTGTGTTTAGGAAAAGAGTTATTAAAAATTCTTCCTCAGCAGAGCATTCCATATCGGTAGAACTGGCCTCGCATCTGTAGAGCTGCGTGGAGAGGCGAGAGAATGAGAGTTTATGGGCTGCATTGATTTTGCACTTTTCCCCGGACTTGTAACCTGTAAGCCATTCAGGGTTACATTGGAGGTGAATCCTCTTAGGATGTGCCTATAGGAAGGAGGTCAAATCGTAAGCTAGGACATTTGAGACAAGGCCCGCTGCTCCCTGGAATTGTGCACTCGGGGCGAGAGGCTTTAAATCAGGCAATTCCCCTGGACAGACTCAGCAGGAGTAAAGGACTCAAGATTGTCAAATCTGAAGTGTTGGCTGTTACCAGTTGGGGAACTGATCTTAAATCACTGCATAGGACAATGGGGCCCAAGAGATTTTTCTGAACTCACTGAACATAGCCTATGGTTTCTTTGAAAAGCCAGACTCCTGAGTCCTAGTAAAACAATGAACTTGGGGAAAGGTACTGTGCATCTCTTCCTTTCTCTGCATCTCTCAATAACTTCTCTAGACTTCTGTTTGAGGTTGCGCCTGTTCCCTGCTCTCGTGGTGTTCTGGTTTTATTTGGGTCTGACAACTTCAGAGATGTCCCCAGACCTCTGTCCTCCTATCAAGCTGACATGTCAGAGTCTTGTCTTTAGTAGTCCCAGTGTTTATAATCTAGCAAACGTAATGGTGGTTCTGAAAAACAAATGGCACGTAAACTATACTCCCTTCCCAGATACAACTTGAATTTGTATAACCCAAGCCACAGTGACAGGCAGGGACGGCAGATGAGACTCCTGCTTCTCTCGTGTACTTTCTCCATAATCCTGCAAAGAAAGGAAAGAACCAGGACCGCTTACTACTGAGTCTAATTAACATTGTTTGTGAAGGCTTTGATCTTTGGGGCACTTTTCTTTGTCTACCAGCTTTAAACACCATATCATCCGAATGTCCTGATACCCATTATGTTTCTCTGTTGATTCAGGATCTCTGTGTCCTCAAACTTTTCCTTTAGGTTGATCTCAATCTCAAAGACTGGGAAGAAAGTCAAGCAGACCGTGGTCCTCTTAACTCAGGTAACAAGCTCCTTCCCTAATCTCTTTGCTACTATCTCCCATCTTTTTATAATTTGCTTTTGACCATGCACTGAGCAAATCCTTCAGTTCCCATAGCCCATGCTCCATTTTGCCCACGAGCAGTCTCCGGACCATTTTCTTGCCCCTTTCTGTCTAACTCCTCTGCTTCCTTACATTTTTGCTGAGAGGCAGCTTCCTTAAGAAATCTTCCCTTGGCACTTGAAGGTACCTTGGGTGCTCTTTCCATGGTTTCCTGCTGCACTCTGCAATGGGCTGGTCTTGTCGGCTGTCTTGGTAATCATTTGAGAGCTCATGCGGCCCCTTTTACTGTGAAATCCTAATGGGAAAGGGCTATGTCTCAGTTGTCCCTGGGCTTAGCACATAGCAGCTGTCCAGAAAATGCTGGCACATGAATAATGAAGGCACACTGCTACAGGCCAGCTGTCCCCATCTGTTGCACCAATTGACTAGCTGGTTGCTCTTGGTTCCCTGAGTCTCCTTATCAACTCAACAGGAAAAATATTGCTCCCAAGTCTGAGAGGCAGAGGAACTCCTTCCTTCCCAAAATATGGTCTTTAGGGATCCCTGACTCTTTGCCTCCTAGGTCCGGCTCTGTCTGAGAGCCGACCTTCTCCCTTAAGGTGCCCTTCTAGACTCTTTTCTTGGACCAGTTAACGGGAAAACAAGGCTTCCGTTTCCCATGTGACTTCTGAAGCTGCCAGGCCACATCCACAATCTCACACTTCTCCTTCTAGCCTGTGTTTCTCCAGGAACCAGCAGGGACCCCCTACCAACCTCGTATGAATACCACCCCCGCACCTCTTGGGACAGGATTGCTGCCACTCTCAGTTAATTACGCTCTTCCTTGCCTACTGTGGTCCCTCAGCATTTGATTTCTTTCCCTTCTGTTTTCTCCCCAAGCTGGCACTTGCCCATCTACTTCTTAAATACAGATTTCCCCAAGCTGGGGATGCTTATATCCAAGGGTATATCTCATATCCAAGAGTAGCTGCTGGATACTCTTAGAAAATGTTCTTAGGTTAGCAGGGGTTCAAACACAAAAGGTGTTCTGGGGCCACAGCTCAGCCTGTGTTCTCCTGAACCAAGATATCATGCCTTAGGGAGAGAGCAGGACCTCAGGTATCTCCTAGGGTGGCTGCATGGCATGGAGCCCACTGATGTGTCACAGACCTGCTACACACCCAGTCACCACTTGCCCTGTTCCTGGGACATCCATGTGTGCAGCCAGCTGCTGGGCCACCCTTGCCCACTGAGGAGAAGGGAGCAGCTAGAGGAGCTGGTGGTCTGGGTATACTGGAAAAAGGGTGTGTCATCCAGGTGGGGGGCACTTAGGGTCTCCTGGGGGGCGTGGTTCTAAGAGTGTTCATATATGCTGGGTAATTATTATTGCAGTGTCTGTACTTGTAGAGGCATCCAAACCAACTATCTATAGGCTGAGTGTTCTAATAATTCATTTAGCAGCTGAACATGTCACTATTATATTAAAATATGCGGCACAGAGAATTTGATTGGATTTGAAATCTACATTGTCACAAAGGTGCTGATATTCTTATCAATGAAAGAAAAGTTATTAAATTATTGCAATATAATCTAATTAATACCTTTGAAGGATTATAAAACTGATTTTAAATTTGTATTACATCCTTGTGGGAACCTTATGGGAGACCATCAAGAACTTGAAGGGACTGTTTTTTGTTCACCAACTGCTTGTAACCATTTTCAACCTGCAGGCCCCAAGAGAAGGGGCACATTATGGCTTGGGAAGAGGTTGTAAAAAGTATGCTCATGGGTACAAAGCCAAGTTTTTCCACATAAATATTTGAAATATTTTATATGAGAATTTCGTATTTGAGAGTTTCACAGCAGCTCTGCTTCCTTTCCTGGATCCTGTGTCCCTATAAGTTCAATATTTAATAGCTTTCTGAAACTTTTGTATTTTATTTTCCATACTATAATGATACAAACATCATGATTTTGTTTTCTCTCATTCAATTCTGAATTTTCTTCAGCTCACCCCAAGGTGTGACATGAATGCCATGACCTTTTTTGTTTCTGTGTGTCACAAAATAAAAAATACTGGGAAAATTTTAAAAACAACTCCGTTGAGCTGGTATCATTTACATACCCTATGGTTACATACCCTGTGCACATTTTAAATGTAAAGTTCAGTGACTTTTCATACATTTATGGAGCTGTGCACCAACCAGACTCAGAACATTTGCTTCATCCCAGTAGGATAAGCAGGTTTTGAAGGGAGGTGGGAAGGAACAAGAAGGTATTCCAGCGGAGGCAGACCGGGGTCCTGAGCAGCCAGGGGGCAGGCAGGAGGGCACTAAGATCCTGGGGGAGTGTTCTTAGGCCCCAGAGAGATTTGAGGGATGTAGAGGATGCTCTTGCTCATGGGGCTTTTCCAGCCCAGCACAGCCGCACAGCTTCCTTTCCTGTGTCTCCAGTCCACCTGTTACAGTGCAGCTATTACAGGCAGCTGTTGGCTGGTGGGCTTGCTGTTCCCGCTACACTGTCTGGGTTCCCGGACTTAGTTCTGTCTCTGGCATGGAGTAGGGCCTCAGTGAATGTGTGCCCAATGAATGAATGATTTCCAGTCCTTTCTTCTCCCCTCCAAAATTACAGAAGCAGACATGGAGCTTCCCAAGGAAACCAGTGTGGAGGGCAGAAACAATCAGTGCATGGGACCACCGAGAAAGTGGCCATGTTGGGCTGTTTTTGACTTTGCGCCCCTGTGTGTCACGGCTCCCGTTTAGCTGCTTCATCAGCTCTGAAGTGATACTTCATTGGATCACAGACTACTGCAGTAGCTTCTCAGTCACAAAGATCCAGGATTCCAGTGGGGCATCTTCCCCCAGTGTCTTCTACAACTGTCCACCTTTGAAAGGACAACTTTCAGGGAGCAGGAGAGGCAAGCACAGGGGTCCGTAGGGGCTGAAGCCAGTGGCTTGGCAGGGGACTTGGCAGAGAAGCATTTGCCTAGCCAGCCGCAGCCCTCCCCAGACACCAGGGAAGAAGGCGAGCAGACAAATTGCCTTTATGCTCTTGAGAAGCAGGTATATTGGCAAGATGGCTTCTTTGGGTGCGGGGAAAGAAATAAAGAGGTTTAAAGCAAGCACATCAAGCTGTTTTTGAGTGCACTTAACAGCTGCCCAGACTCGCAATCCCCTCTTTAAAAGCAGAGTTACTTCACTCATAATAGAGCTCTGTCATTCTTTATCTTCGACTTTCAACTCTGCTGCTGATTTCTCCTTGGTGCGTTGCTTACTAACCCGTTTATCTTCTCTTAGAAACCTACACTTAAAGGTGACGGGAAATACAGGCGGGATGTTGTGGGAAAGCCTCAAACTGGCTCAAGCTAGCAAATGTTTGTGGTGGTGGCAGAGATTCCTCTCCAGACAATTTTTGTTCCCAGGTACCTCAAGCAGGTTTCTGGGTTGGGGTGGGAACTGCTTCTTGGTATTCACTTGAAGAGATTTGAAGGGTCCCTGCCTGTTCTCTGGCTCCAGGGTCTGAGCAGGAGTGGCAGCCCCCAGGAGGTGGTCAGTGACTCGCCCATCCTATTCCCTGGGTATTTTAGGACCAGTCTGGGCACTCCGAACAGCTCAGACCTGACTCCAGTTTTCCTGTCTAATCACGTTGTTAATTAACATAACAAATCTTCACAGCTGCCGGCTGAGGTTTGCTTCCCCACCCCTCCCCCACTAATTAGTGTAAAAGCAGGGAGCAAATCAAGCACTGATTTGCCTTTGTAGTATGATTATTTTGGGCACAACCCAATCTCTTCTAAGCAGATAAGTTCTCCCCACACCCTGAGTTTGAACCACGTACTTACTTCCTCATAGATTTTTGGCTTTGCTAGGCCAGGATTGAGACTACAAATATGAAGAGAATAATGCCACATTTGTCTCCTCAGGTTCTAAAAGACACAAGGGGTTGTGAGCAGAGGAGGGGGAAGAACATCCTGGGAGGATGTGACTCATTTAAAGGAGCGGGTTTGTCTCCTGTTCACAAAGTGGGCCCCTTGCGATGGAAACCTAGTCTACTAGTCTAGCTAAGTGACAAGTGGCTCATCTCCGGAAAGCCTCGGCTCAGCCCCTGCTCTTTATTGAAGTGCTCACATGGCCAGCAGCTCCCAGCCTGGCTGGTGCATCTCACTCTCCCTGGGCCAATACTGGGTCTGCCAGCAACAGGGGCTGATGTGCATCTGTGCAGCTGGAGTGGGCCTCAGCTCGGCAGCAGCTGGAGTGGGCCTCAGCTCGGCAGCAGCCTGGAGCAGAATCCCAGGACAGAGGGTAGAGGGCCAGGAGCAGAGCTAGACTTTGAACTTGGGCCTCTGAGTCCTCACTCTGGCTCTTGCCCATAGACCAAGCTGCCTATGTAGCTAGTTAGGCCTCTTGTACCCCAATTTTTGTCATATAACAGAAGAGGAGCCTTTGACCCTCTGCTCAGTGAGCTGTACTGTAAAGGGTAGTGCATGATGTAGTTGAGGTTAACTGTCTCTGTTTAATGTCTTTTTAAAATTCTTTGCTCTCCCTTCCATCTGCTTTGTTCCTCCCCCATTTTCGTCCTATCGTCCCTCTCCAAACAGAGGTGCACATCAACTTTAGTACTTCACTTTCTCTCCATCTCTTTTCATGCTGTGCTCTCCTTCATCAGAGGTTATGACAGTCTGGGCTCCATGTGAAAATGTACAGTACTCAGTCAGCAGTGTCTGCCCTCGCTGTGGTGGACTGACAACTGGTGCTCAGTTTGTAACATCCAGCTGAACTGAACCAGTAGGTGCTGGGTGTGGGGGCCCACCCGAGGACTGTTGCCAGCAGCATAAGTCAGAACTGGAGGGGAAAAAGTTTGGAAGCTGTTGGGAGCTGTTGGTTTTCCTGGGGCTGCTGTTGCTTCTCTAAGGGGACATGGTCATGCTGGTTTTCCTGATGAACTCAGCTGTTCTCATCGTTGAAGGAGCTTGGGACCTTGCTGTTGCTGCGAATGGCTACCATTTACTTTGGGGTGGGGGCTCTGGTCCTTATTGGGTTTTTTTTGGTACTGTGAATTGAACTCAGGACCTTGTGCTTGCCAGGCAGGTGCTTGTGCCATTGAGCTATTTCCCTGGCCCTGGCCCTGGTCCTTACTTTGAGCATCACTTCCTGGTTCTGGAGGGGAAGATGGTGCACTGCTCAGTCTCCTAGCGAAGCTTGTCACGCTGGCTTTCCTGATGGGAACTCAGCTGTCTTCACCATGGACGGAGCTCGGGACCTCACTGTCTTAGGGGATGGCTGTGGTACCTTTCAGGGAAGTTCTGGTTCTTACTTTGAACATTGCTTCCCGGTTCCAGTGCAGATCCCTCAGCCTCCTGGCACAGATCCTTCATCCCACTGACACAGACTATCTTCCACCAGTGATCTTTGGGTCTTCCCAGCACAGATCTGTGAAACAGGCCTATATAAGACATTGTTTTGGGCTCTAGGCCTCCAGCTGGACTTGTGGGAAGCATTGTGGGCTCTAGGTCTTCAGCTGGACTTATGCAGGACGTTATCGTGGGATCCAGGCCCTCAGCTGGATTCTTTGGTCTTTAGTATGTGGACAGATTTCCTGCACTCTTTTTGTACATGACTCTTTGAGTGACTATTATAAAATAATCTTATAACTAAATGTCCTATATTGTACTGTTTCCCTTGCAAAACCCCAAACTATAACACAAGCGGTGTATCTATTATTCCTATCTGTTTTAAAAGGATTTTTAAATTGTAGTAAAAGACACATAACGTTGTTAAGTAGATTCACCAATTTCCAGAGCTCTTTCTATGTTATAAAACTGAAACTCTACTTATTAAACAACTTCTCCTCTTCCCCAGGTAGTTTGTACCTTTCTACTTTCTGTTTCTGTGAGTTAGAATACTCTACGTACCCAGTATATGTAGAATTATACAGTACTTAGCATAAGATCTTCAAGGTTCACTCACTTTCTAGATGTGTCAGAATTTCCTTCCTTTTAAGGTAGAATAATATCTTTCCATTCACCATTGATGAAATCTGTGTTCCTTCTGCCTCTTTATCATTATAAATAATATTGCTGTGAAATGAGTGTATGAATATCTAATCCTTTTTCTAAATGAAAAAATTTCCAACGATTCCGTGACCTAGCCTAGTGATTTTCAACCTTGGATAGATTTGAGTCACCTGCCGAGCTTTAAAAAATATATTCTCTGACTTATCACCCTTGTTAAATCTAAATGACTAAAGGCAGAGTCTGTGTGATCTAACATTGTTTTCAAGCTCACTGTAGTCCCTGAATCATAGGTATTTTTTAAGGAAACAGATTTAGGGGTTGTGAACCTATGGCATGTGTGCTGCAGTGGGCATTTGTATCACTGAAAGCTCTGGAAGCTTCGCCATCACTGCTGTAGGGATTGTGACTCAATGGGTCACAAATGGAACCTAGAAATCTGTAATTTTAAAGCAGTGCCTTAGGATATTCTCATAACTGGGCATTCAGAAACTGGTTAAAGCCCCCTCACCCCCAATCACCACAAAGTCGTTATCCTTGAATCATAAAGGACCTCAAATTGTTCTCTAATCACCTTACTATGTATGTTGGTCTTATATCCCCACTTGGATGATAAATTCATAAACCTAGAACTTCTGAACTCAAAGGGATCTCAGATAAGGTCACACAATTAATTTTAGGCTGGGTCTAGAAGCAGTCCAAGATTTTTCTCCATTTAACTAAAATTTTAAAAATTTGATTTCTCATGGTGTCCAAGCAGGTCAGCGCCTTACTTCTAGAAATGGCTGAATGTGCCTTATTGTTTTGGTGAAAGATTCAATATATTCTCCTGCTCTGAGAAAGCCCTGACAGTCAATGATTGGTAAGGATTTTAGAAGTATGAAGGTTCTGAAAAGCTGACTGAATAACAAAGTTACCTACAGAGGCTGGGAATTTAGCATAAACTGGGTGGACCAGAGCACTTGGTCCCAGGTAACTGACTTGGCTTTTAGCCTAGGTTCAAATACACATCAGCTGTGGAGACTCTGTACCACCAGTGATTTAAGTAAGTCATATCTGCAAAATTGATGTAACTGTACTTCCTCCGTTGGGTCACAGATGATAAGACCTTGCATTAACAGAACATTATGCACCAGGTGCTATGCTAAAGGCGTTACATGGGTAACTGGACAAGGTGGTGAGGAAACTAAATCTTGGAAAAAGTTAAATGAGCATCTATGGTGAAATGGCCAGCGAGTAGCCAGGCTCAGATTCAAAGTCAGTCTGTCTGATTTCTCAGCCCAATCTGTGAACTCAGTTCTCTCCATGATTCTGGTCTGAAACTGAACTGGACAAGAACTGCATCAAGTTTCCTCAATGTCAGCATTGAACCTAACCATTGAATTTGATTTGGTTCTTATCCAACTCAGTTTGCACCCAGAATAGTGGAAAGAAATCAACTCTGTGAACTGAGGTACAGCTATATAGGTCTTATTATGTTCCAGGCACTGTCTTAAGCACTTAACATATATTTATTTGCAAAATAACCCAATGAGGTAGTATTGTTAGGACAGATTTTATAGATGAGGAAACTGAGGCAGAGATGAGATCATTCAAAGTCATACAATTAGTAAGTGGAAGAACCTGGATTTAACACATCCATGGTGGGGCCTTAATACATATGTCTTTCACCGCCAGGTGGCTCTGGACCCATTGGCTGGCCTGGGACAATCATGCATGTAAGTCTGGTGGGTCACGCTGTTGGGAACACGTTAAAGTAGAAAGTTGGGCTCCAAACATAGTGCCATTAACCAGTACGTTCTGCACCCTTCCACGTGGTGAATGATAAGTATAATAATCATAATGATTAGTAACATTGCCCTCATTTTCTTTCAACATAATATGAACAATATTTTTCTATATGCTTATAGACCTGCCATTAAGATAAAAATAGATATGGTAATAGATTCAAGTGTCCTTTTGTTGTTTTCCTTTTCTGCCCTTTCAGAATTCTTATATGGTTTCATCTAATATTAATTCAGAGTTCTTAGCATCTGACTGCTGAGTCACTGTGGAAGTGACCTCTCTGGAAAAGAGGGGCCCTACATGTTTTAAGATGGGGGAAACCTTAGGGGTTCTCGAGGACAGAGGCTCTAAAATAAAGGGCTTGCACTGTGTGGAGCACAGTAGCTTACTGAGTGGAGTCAAGAATGCAAATGTTATTATAAAACAGAAGAAATGAAGGAACACAGTGACCTTCCCGTGTGGAGCTCAGTGGAGGCTTGATAGACGTTGTCACAGTGACCGTTGGCTCCAGGTGTTCCTGCTGACTCCTTTCTGGAAGCCAGCACCCCATAATGAGTGAGGTTACACTTGCAATTGCCCTTCTTCTCCCCCTTCTCTGTTGCTTTTTAATATTCTTTACAGGATTTTCTCATCTCTTCTGCGTTACATTAAAAAAAATGTTTTTAAAAAGATGAATATGTGGATTAGCCTGTACCTCCCTTTCTGTGTGCACCGGGCAGTCACTGAGGCAGAAGTGCAGGTTCTAGACATGGACAAAGCCACCTTCCTGTTTTGCCTCCTTTCAACACATCTGTGCCTTCTGTATGGGTGGAACTGTGTCCCACAGGAACATATGTTGATGTCCTAACTCCTAATATGTCAGACCCTGTTTGGAACTAGGGTCATGCACAGTGTCCATAATGTGTATATGTTCTTAAGCAATATAATGGCTATTTTTAATTCTAGGGTTCAATTAAAAGGCATTTAAGTACCTTTCAGCCACCAGAAATATTGTACAATTTAAAAGAAGAAAGAGTTCTTTGGAATTTTGGAACTTAATGCAGTATATACATTGGAATTATTCACTCGGGCTTGATTTCTGAGGCTTACTTTCTGATGAGATCAGAAGCCTTTGGGGTTTTCTGGCCATAGACTTGAGGTTTATTTTCTAAAAACTTTCATAGTAAGGAATTCTCTTGTAACAGAAGGCTTCTGTGGGTTCTGAATGATTAATATTTAAATTCTGAAAACACACTATTTTCTTCTCATGTTTATCAGTGCTTGTTTTATCATTTACATTTAGAAATGAGCTTGACCAAGTGTGGACTTGTTGACGGGGGTGGGGAGAGGAGGCGGGTGGAAAGGAACGGAGTGCTATCTGTGGGCGTGCTGTCATAATGGTGTCGGGTGGGCCCCCATCCAGTACCACCTCTGATGGTTAGCTACATTTAAGTGAGAGCTGCCAGGCGGATTATTAAATTTTGGTGATCTCTGTAGCTGACTGACCCATAGGCCGACACACTGAAGGCTGAAGACCCACAACAGATATGGGTGGCGCCAACCAATACGCTTGTAGTTTACATCCGTTCCTTTTTTTTTTTTTTCCGGGACCGGGGATCGAACTCAGGGCCTTAGTGCTTAGCGGCAAGCACTTAGCCCACTGAGCTGTACCTGCAGCCCTAGGCTTGTAGTTTAGAGAGAATGAAAAGGGAGAGAAGAATGAAGTGGGCTCCGTTTTCTTTGGCGGAGCTCCAGTCTTGCCATGGCGTTCGGACATTGGTCTTCAGTTCCTTCAGGATTCCAGCACAGACTCCTCAGCTTTCCGATGCAGACCTGCATCTGTGACTCGTTAGTAAGCTTCCAGGCTTTTGACCTTCAATACTATTGAATCCTGCATGCTACAGTGTATAGAGGGCCATTTTGGATTCTTTTGTCTCGGATCTGAAAGATGGCGAGATTCTTCTGATTCTGATCCAGTAAGCCTACCTCATAAATCTCTTTTGCAGTCATACATGTTTTATACTGAAGCTCTCCCTCTAAAGAACGCTAATCTATGACCTTATAAGAAGGGCTGTTCTTATAAGAGGAGAAAAGACACAGAGGCACATAGGAAGAGGACAGCCCTGTGAGAGCAGTAGCAAGGGTTGGCACATTACCTCAACACACCAAATATTATTCCAACCGAGGCTGCATCCACAGACCAATCGGTGTGGCTGATCGTTAACAAAAACAGACGCTAGAAAAGGCAACGATTCTCCCCTATGGGGTAGCAGAGGTAACATGGGCATACTGGTCTCAGAATTCTGGCCTCCAGAATTTGTGGAACAATGAATTTCTGTCATTTTCAGTCACCCTGTTTGTGGCTCTTCATGATGGCAGCCCCAGGAAACATAAAGACAGGAAAGAGGACTTCCACAAGAGTTTTAGAAAGTGACAAAAATGGTGAAATTGAATCTCTTCCAAGTGAGAGAGAGTATCTTGAGGAGGATTAATGGCAATGTGCTTTTTATTGAATCATTTAAAAAAATTTAAACATTCACCATATATTTTGATTACCCCGTGACAGTTTTTCATGATGAGTTTAGAAGGTTGCAGAGGATACATTAATCTCCCATTAACTCTCATAAGGCAAATTTCAAGTCTAAAGGCAAGTTGAGAAATAGAGTAGTGACTGCTCATATGCCTTTTACCTAGTCAACAACTATTAACATTTTGTAACTTTTACTCTGTGTGTTTTGTGTGTGATAAGACTTGAAGCATTCTGGTAATCTGATATTCATTCCTAGTACTTAAGCATGTATCCCCTGAAAAGAAGGACTTTTTCCTACCATAAACAGTACATACTATTAGCACAGCTAGGAAATTTACCTAATGCAAAGCAAAGCAGGTAACTTCTGACATATTCTAAATACTGACATTTAAAAATAAATCTCTTACATTTGTCTTTTAAATTTATACATCCTAAACTAAATACCATAAGGCTTTGACAGCCATCATTATCCATGTATAAATATATGATCAAGCTCTTCCTTAGCATTTAAAAAATTTCCACCTTTACTTTCTTTCTCTGAATTTACCAAATCTATTCCCCACACTCTACAAAATATTATTTTAATGTCCAATTTTTTTGCTTGAAATTTTTAATCACCACAGTATATTCTTCTAAAACAAAAATTGCATCAATTGAAATTGATTTTTTTATATTCTGTAGCCATAAAGCTGTGTTAAAAAGTCTTATTTAAGTTAGTTATAATTACTAATAGTATTCATATACACTAACATTAAAACAGTGCCATGTTTTTGATATTAGCCACAAAAATAAACTTGTTTTGAAAACATAGCTCCTAAATGTCATAATTGGAAATGGGAAAAATAGTTCTTGTAGTCATGAATAAATATTACTTGCTTCTAAAAAGTAACAAGGTGTTTACTTTTGAGCAGTTTCCTTTCATGCCTCCTAGTTTATATTCCCACCTTCAGGTTCTTACACTAATGGTACAATAAACTGTTTGCACATGCACATCTGATTTATTTCACTTATGAGTATGGTCTCTAATTAATTGGGATGAAGGGAATGAGAAAACGAAGAAAGGGATAGCTATGTAAGTATGTATATATATATGCAAGATGACTAACATGGTTGCACTGTTGTCTCATGTAGCTTTAATGTAAGGAACAATCAATGATTAGTTGTTTAATCAATCTTGCATGTCTATTTGTCTTATCCTGAACATACACTTTGAAGTTATCAATGTGTAATACAACAACCATTGTTAATCCCCTGCCACCTTATCTGTAATTCAGTTTTTGTACTGTTCTTGTGCTACTTTGTGTCGTTTGCTAATGTTTTCATTCTTTTACTTCTAAAATAAAGAAAAAAAAGATGGAAAGCTGTTCCTCCATGGTGGCATTTGATGAGATCTGGGTAAAGTGGAACCAACTATGGCTGCCTGTTGGGTTATGACAATGGATAAATCTCTGTTCTACGTAGAACAGCTCATACCTGGGGCCAGTAGATCTATTCCATTCTTTATCTCTCACTGTCATATCTATCTATGAGAAAAACTGAACTAATTTAATTAAAATTTGTCATTTTGGATGAAGAATCCTGTTAAGAACTGCATGTTTGTTGCTCCCTAAAATTGCTATTTTGAAAACCCCCGACCCCTAATGAGATGGTTATTAGGAGGTGGCGACATTGTGAGGGAATTAGGCTTAGACTAACTCATGACAAAGCAGCTCCTGTGGAGGGATAGGTGTCCTTGGAGTACAAGGACTAGAGTTTTCTCTCTCCATCATGTGAAGATAGAATAAGACAGTCGTCTGTAAGCCAGAAGCCCTCAGCAGACACTGAAACTGTGAAAAATAAATGTTTACTGTTTAAACTAAAAAGAAAAAAAAGTGACAAGGTGAAGCACAAGTTTTATTCCTACATTTGTAGACAAAACAACCCGCATACAGTATAAATTGTAATGGAAAGAGGGTTATTATATTATTTTTATTTCTTCAAGATTATAGGTGAGCAAACCCCTAGTGCTATTTTGAGAAATTATTTTAATAATGACATATCACTGGACGACTCAGGTCCTTTTTTAATTTTATTAAAACTAATGAATTGGAAAAACCCAAACTGCAAAGGATTTATTATCCAGTCATTAGGTTTATTCACTCTCTTAATTTCTCTGTTACACTGAAAAATATTTGTTAGTCCCTATCAAATTATTACTAATTATACTTTATTTTTGCTTCAAGTTATCCTCTTTAACCTAGTGTGCTTATGATTATGAAAGAAAAATATTGGTCATTGCAAAGCACCTTGGCCAATGTAATATTTTTATATAAAATACAGATGGCACCATGGAATTGCAGATTTTAATTTATCCTGATCATCCACTGTGATCAAACCCATTCGCCAAGGCTACTTGCTTCCTGCTCAAACAATGTGACTTTATTTTCCAGTTTAAGTGTGCAGCTCTGCTACCTATCGCACCCTAATTCTGACTCTAGGAATGATAAGGAGTTTGCTAACAAGCACAGAGTCTGGTGGCTGAGTGAAGTGAGGTCTGCACTGCTTTCTTTACCTTATCCTCACCGCAGCAGCCTCACGTTCTCTGATGCAGGGTGGGGATAGAAAAGAACACATGACGTAGACGTTCTCAATATCTGAATTCGAAACTTCTAGCATGGTCCAAATACCTTTTCGTTTGTTTTTTGTGGTCCTAGAGATTGATCCCAGGACCTTTGCGTTGAACTATGCCCATTGCCCTTTTTAAATTGTTATTGTTTATTTTGGGTCTTGCTAAATTGATAGGCGAGAGTTGAACTTGCAGTCCTCCAGCCTGACCCTCCTAGACTGCTGGGATTACAGGTGTGTACTGCCATGCCCCACCTCCATATAGCTCTTGTTTGACCCCATGCTTCGCTCTTAAGTCTGTTGAATACTGAGAGAGATGACATCTGCCTGGATGCTGACCCTCCCTGCTGTCTCCTTGCCTGGGGTTTAGGCTGAGCATGGAAGGGTGTGCTGGCCAGGCGGGCCGGCCTTCGCTCTGCAGTGAGCTGTGGGGGCTGCGTGAGGAGAGGAGAGGAGAGCGAGAGGACCGTGGAGCAGCCAGAAACCACAGGGAGGTCAGGGTTTTAAAGAGTGGATCGGGGAGTGGGAAAGCTGGAATTTGGTTTCCTTACAGTTATTCATGGCTGTCAGTCCCTTGGAGGGATGTCAAATTCCCCCAGGATGTTACCCCAGATGAAGTCTGATATTGTCGGACTCTGGGTTGGCAGAGGAAATGTCCAGCAGTGAGTGTCCCTGATGGTCCTGGGGCACTGGGCTATGGCCCCCCTGTTCAGCCCTGGTGAACTTAGGGAAGCTGCTGGGTCCTGTTCTCCAGTGAGAAGCTTCACATAACTTGTAGAGCATGGGGGAGTTCCAAACTGAGCTGACTGATTGTTCCGTCACTGATTGTTCTGTCAGCTACAGAAGCTTGCTAATGCATATTCATTGTTGGTAGTAGAATCTAGTCTGAACCTCCCCGAATCAGCTATTCAATTACTAACTTCACCATTTAGGCTAGGCAAAGCCCCAGCACTCTCCTCTTGCATCTGAGCTGTTTAGGGCCACCAAGGGAAAACACAGGGAGGGGAATTTTTCCTGTGTCCTCCCCCGTTCTGGCCATTTTCAGGGAGTTTGGGTTGAGAAGTCACAAGTCTGTGTCATTTAAACAGTTTGCCTAATTTGAGCAGTAGAAGTGCTCATTATTCAATTAAAGCTTATTTTTTCTACATGTGAAAACCATAGATTGCACTGGTTTGCCCGGAAGTGCCGATTTCAGCTTTCTTTGTAATGCAATTCAGAGCAGCCTTGTCTCACGCGAATGACTCCAGGCTGAAGCTGTGTCCTTTGATGACAGGAACTCTCTGGTTTGCTCTAGTCTGCACTCCACCACCTGTTCCCTACTGTACTTTGTAACTGTGACTCCAGATGTAGATTTATTGGAGCAGCTCGTGAATTTTTCCAGTAAACATTAACTGAAGTTGTACTGACTAGTCAGACTGACAAAATCCCTGTCCGCAAGGAGCTTACACTCTGGCATGAGAAGACAGGCAGTAAACAAATAAGTAAATTAGAGGTCATGTGAGAAGGTGACAGCTCTATGGAAGGAGACAGCAAGTGTGGATGGGTGCAGTTTAGAGTAGGATATTTGGGAAGGGTTCACCAAGACATTAAAAGGAGGTTAGGCAGTATCAAGCAGATATGGCTTGGGAAGAACATGCCTGGCAGCGAAAATAGCATGTGCAAAGGCCCTGAGGTAATGGAAAACTGAGGCAGTGAGACCACTGTAGGAAGATCTATGGCTGAGGAGACGCTGCTGTGTGCTGTAGATAAGTCAATAGCCCCTTCTGTGCCTCACCTTCTTCGTATGAAAATGAGGGTTTTCAGGAAGAGCTCCAAGGTCCCATTCAGCTCTAACATTTATCAACCCCAGTTAAAACCCTTCATAGAAGAAAACACAGGAAACTGTTTGCCAATGTGCTCATGGAAATAAAGTCTTTATTATTTTTTCAGAAGATAATGGAATGTGAGAAAGGTAGCCGGCTTGCTGGATTTGATGGTTGAAACACACGTGTTCACTCTGTAGGCTGAATTTCTGATGTGCCTGGGGTGCAGATGGGTCGCAAATGAATGCAGTCAGCAGAACTGAGTGCTATCTGTTTTCATTTCTGCTGTAGCCCTGGCAGATGACAACAGAGTGCTTAGCATGGCCAAGAGTAGATTACCTCTTAGATGATGAGTCTTTTTGTATATTCAGGGTGGCTGAAGAATTTTAATACTGACCATTCAAACAGCCAGGACTCTCAACCACCATCAGCTTAGCCTGTTACATACAGCCCCATCCCTTGAACTTTCCGATTCTCTTAAAGTGAAAAAGAACCACTGACAATTTGGCCTGATAATTTGAGAATATGGGTGGGGGAGATAAACAGACATCTGCCATGGCTCTTTCTGGGGCTCTTTCTAGGGAGTCTTGGACTTGACATTCAGAGTGTGTGTGTGTGTGTGTGTGTGTGTGAGCTCATGTGCTTTATGTGGCTGTGTGAGTCCCACGGAAAGGGTCTATTACTATGTGTTATGGTTGATACATTGTGTCAACTTGGGAAGTCTAGAGGTTTAACTAAGTAACTCAGCAGTTGTAAATCTTGGGATAAACAGGATATGCCCTTACCTTTGTGGGATGTTGTTTATGTTAATTTGGAAAGCTTTAAAGGTTAACTGTGTGATTCAGGAGGAAGCCAGGGTGCTTACTTTGTAAACATCCTGAGCCTGTGGAAGAGCAGGGCATGAAGGTTATGTGAGAGGTACATGCCCCCTGGGTGGGGATAGGCTGTTTACAATGTAAGAGAAAAAAGGAGGCTGCTTGCAGCCGTTCCTCCCTTTTGCTCTGGTTGTTTTTGCTGTGCTCTGCTGCCATAAACAGTTTGCCCTCTGCCATGTGCCACTCTGCCTCTAAAGCAGCGAAGTATGGACTAAAACCTCTACAAACTGTAAGCTAAATAAACCTTTCCTTCCTTCATTTTGGGCATTGGGTATTTTGTCTCAGCAACGAGAAAACAGTAACCAAGACAGAATTTGGTACCGAGAGTGGGGTCGTTGCTATTACTATACCTGACCATGTGGTTCAAGAGCCTTTGGAAATGGCTTGTGGGAAGAGTTTGGAAAGGTTCAGAGATGTCGCCTGAAAGGGATGTGCTGGAGCGCCTTTGGCTGTTCTGTATGGGAGATTCTGGTCAGAGTTCGGAAGACCAAAAGGCTGTTAGAAATCCTGCTGGTAAAGACTGGGTATGGAAGTTTCCTGATGAAAAGGACTACATTGGTTGTTGGACTCCAGATGATGTATGTTATGGCTTGGCAGAAAGTTTGTCTGCATTTTGCTCATGTCCAGAGACTTTGCCTAAGACTGAGATTAAGGGTGGCAGCAAACTGATTAATCTGGCAAAAGAAATTTCAAGGCAGTCAAATGTTGGGGCAGTAGCATGGCTATTGTTGGGGGCTTTTAGCCAGATTTATATTGACAATCAAGAGCAAAGAGCCCAGCAGGACGATTTAAAATGTTGTGAGTTTGGCCAGAAAGGAAGCTCCATTAAATCTGTGGATTGCAAAGATAAGGCTGAGGAGGTCTCTATTGCTGTAAAGGAACAAGAAAATAAAAAAGATGGCCTGCGGGCATCACAAGCAGCAGATCTCCACCCTTTGCAGCCTCAAAATTATAAAGGTGAGAGACCTTGCCTTAAAAAGGAAGCTAGAGAGTGTCATGTTCCAGAATGGTGGCAGCGGCCGCACCAGGTTCCAGGACGAAGGTGGCATAGAGAATTTGCTCCTCAGAATTGGATTCAGTGTGCCCAGCAATCCAGGCACTCGACCCTTATGGCCAAGAGAGAGGAAAGTTTGGCTACTGCTCCAGGTGGCAGTAGGCCTTGGCATCATCCATGTGGCCTTGGCTTTAGGTGCAAGAAAAATGCAAGAGTTCTGAGATTAAAGAGGCTTCCACCCAGATTTCAAAAGGCCTGGGAGGCCAGGCAGTGTGCCCCTGAGAGGGCGATGTGTAAAGCTGTGCGTGTGAAGCAAAAGGTGCCCCGGAGACCTCAGAAGTTTAAAAAAGCCAGGAATGTGGATCATAAGAGAAAAGCTACAAGGAGGGAGCAAAGCGGGCCTAAAAGAGAAGCCATGGGAGCTGTAACCATCAGAAGTGCCATAGGGGTGGACTCATGGAAGCCCTTTGGAGCTCACAAAGTGCCACAAGTTGCTTCAGATGCTAGATGTAAAATTACAGGACAAAATGTTAGCCCTGCTGGATTTTGAAACTGCTTTGGTCCCAATGCTCTGTATTACCTTGTTGGTGCCTTTTAGAATGGTAATGTTTATTTTGTGCCTTTAAATGTTAAAAGTGTTTAATTTTCATTTGTATGGGGAAAAATGTTACGATTCTAACATAAGCATGTTCTTATATCTAAAAACTGGTTTAAAAAAATGTGTCTGGTTGCCAAGTTGACCAGGGGTGGAGTGTTATGGTTGATACATTGCGTCAACTTGGGAAGTCTAGAGGTTTAACTAAGTGACTCAGCAGTTGTAAATCTTGGGGTAAACAGGATATGCGCTTACCTTTGCGGGATGTTGTTTTTGTTAATTTAGAAAGCTTTAAAGGTTAACTGTGTGATTCAGGAGGAAGCCATGGTACTTATCCTGAGCCTGTAAAAGAGGAGGGCATGGAGGTTATGTGAGAGATGCACGCCCCCTGGGTGGGGATAGGCTGTTTACAATGTAGAAAAAAAAAGGAGGCTGCTTGCAGCCGTTCCTCCCTTTTGCTCTGGTTGTTCTTGCTGTGCTCTGCTGCCATAAACAGTTTGCCCTCTGCCATGTGCCACTCTGCCTCTAAAGCAGCCAAGTATGGACTAAAACCTCTACAAACTATAAGCTAAATAAACCATTCCTTCCTTCATTTTGGGCATTGGGTATTTTGTTTCAGCAACGAAAAAAAATAACCAAGACACTAGGGATAAGTAAGTATTCTGTTTTTCATGACTGGGGATTGAATCCAGGGCTTTGCACATGCCAGGCAAATGCTTTACCATGGAGCTAACTGCATCCCTGTTCTAGACAAATATTCTTTAACAATGTCAGTCCAAAGGCTTGGACATGGCAGAAGGCTAAGTCTGTGAAGAGATCATTTCCACAACTAAAGAATTCATAAATATACACAGAAAATTATTTTGAGATTTTTCTGACTTAATTGAAGGCTTGAAAAAATCCCAATGTTAAGGGGGATGACTGCAACCTGAAAATAAGGTGTTTATAACTCTGGAGTTAGATTGGGGGCTGGAGGGAGAGAGGAGGAAAGAAATGGGTGCCGACACCTTGAATGGCCTGAGCTGGGACCCTTCTTGCAAGCCACTGTGTTAACCTGCCGCAGTGTCCTGAGTGCAGGTGGGCTCCTAGGTCAAGGAAAAAGAGCTTCCTTACTTCTCCCAATAGCAGTAGCCAATCAGCACTTGGGCTCCAATCCCAGAGGAAAGAATGTGGAAAGGACCAGGTGACACCAGGACATGTGGTGGGCTGCGTTACAGGAGAGGTACTCTGAGCTTTGAGAGCCTAAATCTTTTATTGCCTTTTATAATAGGCAATAAACATGACAGCCTTTAGCCCTTAGCCCTTAGTCCAATAAACAGACGCATCTAGCAAGAGATGCGTTTAAGAAGAAAGCAAACTTCCTCTTTGCTCTGGCGCAAAAAACTATTCCTTTCAAGATTTTTGCCCATATAAACCTCCCGCGAAAGGTAGTAGAGCAAAGGCAACCAGCACTTCTGCTTGCAGAATTTTCAGGGACCCAATGGACAAATGAAGAATTCTCTTCAAACAAGGACCCTGAGATATTTTGGCCCCAAAGATGCAATGCATCCCCTTCCCTCCAGGGACCCCAGGTGTCTTGAGTCACCAGGGTTTTTATTCCTCTAATTTCTCAGGAAATCCAGGGAGATACATCCCTGTCTGGGATCAAGGCCACAATTCTGACTCCTCCTGAGGGCAAAGGCTGAGAAAAATTTTAGAAAGTTATATTCACTTCATGACCAGCAAATCCCTTTGATTTTGCTGCTCCTTGCAGGACAGCTGGGCCCTCCAACTCTTCATGTGCCAATTTCATATCATACCTTGCGCTGTTACCCGGATTAGTCCTCCCTGAAGAGGCAAGCTTTGCATTTTAGCTAACTGTCTTAGTTACTTTCCTTGTTGCGGAGGCAAACTACCTGACACCCAAAGTTAAAGGACGAAAGGTTTATTTAGCTCACAATTTGTAGAGGTTTCAGTCCATAATTGACTGGGTTCAAGGTAGGGTGGCAGGCGGGCATCACAGAGGAGAAAACAGTTCATGGCAGGCAGAAGGTAGCAAAGGAACAAGGGGGACGGGCACAGCTACTTCTATCCCAACCAGGCTACTCAAGGCAGGCAGCACTCACAGCCTTCACCCTAGCGCCCTTGAGCCTAGCACTGCACCACGAATCAATCCAGCATCACACACTCTAGATCCAGCCACCTCTGAAAAAGCCCCACCTAGGTCTGCATGTGTCTTTCGGGGGCACCTAAACAAAAGCCAAAACAGCAACCAAGTTTCTGCAGAATAATTGTTTCCTTCACAAGTGTTCAATAAAGACAATGGTAGAACCGTGATTGCAAGTCAGGTCTATTGAAGTGAAGTTTCTGACATTTTCCTCACAATCAGGGTTTAGGTGAGGGGATCTTTTCAGGCAAGCTTGACCCACAAGAGCTGATCATAGGAAAGGTGGGCGAGGTCCCCAGATCTTTCTTAGCAATCGGCCAGAAAAAGTGCGTGGAAGAGGTTGCTCTTTGTCCACCCAATACCCATTTTCTCCTTTATCCCCTCTTAAGATAAGACTCCTACGTATTCGAGTATGGCAATTTGCCCAATTTTTATTTTACAGTCAACTTAAAGCATTTTTTATTTTTTCCTTCTTTCTAATTGGTAAGTGAAAAGTATACAACATGGTGTTTTGAGATATTGTTGAGTGACTTTAAGCTAATTAACATACCCATAACCGCACATGTCATTTTTCTTTTTTATGGTAAGAACCCTTAAAATCTACTCTCTAGGCATTTTTCAAAATGCCCAACCTAAGAAAAAACTCGCTATATTTGCAAGCTTCCCGTAAGGTGGGGGTAGTCAATGAGGGGTGAGTCCAAGTCACTTTCAGCTGGTCCCGTCTTTCCAAGGGGACCGACTCACCCCGAAGGCAGTAAGCCTCTTCCTATCCCCTTTTCCCTCCTGCCTGCCTGGAACACGGCTTGCACAAGTAGTGTTACAGTGGCGATGTGTGATCACAAGGGGCCTGAGACACGGAAGTATGAGCTACAGACAGCAGAGCGGAAGGCAGGAGGGGCCTTGGCTGTCGTCGTCGTTAACGTCATGATGCCGCCGTATAGCGTGGGAGCCCCCAATTTTGGGCTTCCTCAGTGTGTGGGAAAACATACCCCACTCCGTTTTGTCATGTATTTTTAAAATTTTCGTTGTTACTCGTACATGTCTGGATTGTGCAGTGATACGTTCACTGTGGGGAGTTGGTACACGCACATTTCACACTTAACTTCTTTCCCCCCTCCTTCTCCCCTCCCTCCCTCCCCTCTCCCTTCATCTCTTGGTCTCCTTCACTTTTGCAAAAGATCTCTCTCCTGTTTCCAATTATCTTTTATTTTGTTCTTTATTTATATTTTGCGTTTCACACATAGAAGAAATCAAGCGACACTTGAGCTTCTGTGTCTGATTTATCTGACTCAACACAGAGGTCCCAAGGTGCATCCATTTCCTCGCAAATGGCTCAAGTTTACCTTTATGGCAGAGCAGCACTTCAGACACCTGTGCTCCCCAAACGACCACTGTGCTGGCTTGAGTTCCTTGGCGCAAAGGACAGAAACTTTGGCAACCTTTAGCAAAAAAGGACTGATTGTCTTTTAAGAAGGTTTTAGGATTGCTTGTAAGACTGAAGTGATGGTTGCAGGCCTGGGCCTGGAAGTGGTGGCACCGGACTGCTTCTAGAAGATCCGAACAGCAGGTTCTGTGCATTGATCCCTCCAGGGCCCGGGGGGAATCAGTGGGCCCACATTTCTTGCCCGTCTTGTGTCACTCTGTCAAGAGTCAACATCTCAGGGAAGCACGTATTCCATGGGCTGAGTGAAGGTCACATGACTGCTCAGATCCAAGGTCACATGATTATCTTCTACCAAGTTGTCAAGAGGGAAGACAAAGTAGGAAGAGCCTGCTGGGACCTCTGTAGCTTTCACTGCGGAAGGGCAGCTCCTAGATTTATTGTTCCACAAGTACTACATTTAGTGGGGGTAGAGGCACCTCCCTACAAGGCAATCTGATTGCTACTGGGAAGACATACTGTCCTGAGCGCTTCTTCTTCACCCCTCATTAAAATCGTGCTTGGTATAGGGAGGATTTGGTATTTTCTGTGATGAGGTGAATTGGTCAAGATCAAAGGCAAACAGTTACACCCTGAAGGCTTCAGAGATGAGTTGTTCCTTACAACTCATCCTCCCTCCTTGGGATGCAGGCTGGTGATAATAGCAGTGCCTTTGAGGAGGACAGATGCTTCATGCAAAAGAGCTCTTTTAACCCTCTCTGGCTCATGAGGATGTTAGTGATGTTTCGCAGCACATCTATTTCCCGGGCAGCCTGCCTTTCCCCCAGCCAGGCTGCACTCTCTAAGTTGTGCTCCCCAGTGCGCCTGGAGCAATCACGGTCTTCCTGGGCCTCCCCAGGCAGGGTGAGGAATCTTGACCCTCCAGAGGTCAAGTGCTGTCCCCAGGGCTGTGCGGTATGATGGAAATGCAGCGAGGCCGACGCAAATTGCTGAGCCTGTGGCTAAGGTGGCGGCCAATCGTCAGACAAGTAACACCTGCCAAGGAATGCTGGCTTCAGCAGGAAGAGGCTCACCAGCAGGGAAGGAGATGTGATGCAGAGCCTCAAAGCCCAAAGTTGTATGGAATATTAGTGAAATGTCCAAAAATGCAGACATGTGGAGCATCGGGCCCTTGGGATCACCACCAGACTTCAGTTTCTTGTAACTGTGTTTAATACACATCACTGGGGAAGGCCATCAAGAAGAAAGCAGAAATGAAGTCTCTCACTTGTGTAACACCCTCACTGGCTTTCCAGAGCCAGTAGAATAGCATCCAACCTCCTCACTCTGGCCAGTGAGATCTTTCATGATCTGACCTTGTCTTCTTCTGTGCCGTTCTCTTTCTCCTGACTTCCTGCCCACTTTGTTGGTGATTTTGGCTTTTTGCAGTTTGTGAAAGTTTATTCCTGCCCCCTTTGCATTTGGTGCCTGGAAATGCTCTGCCTCAAAACTGTTTGACAGACTCTTGTCGGTCACATCTTAGTTTAGATGCTGCCTGCTCTAAGTGGGGGATCTGGGGCCTCACTGCCTGCCTTCTATGCTTGGCTCTCCCACGATCTGGCTGCATAGCAGCCATCGAGCACTTACGTGCCGCATGCCTCATTTGGCTCAGCTGTGAATGGGGACCATGACCGTCTCCTATCATGTGGTTGTTGTGCAGTTGGTACAGATTAATGTACTTGAAGGACATTGCCTAGGACACAGGCAGTGCTGTGAGAGTCACTATGAGAGTCAGTGTCATCGTACCAGAGCCCTCACTGCAAGTCACGGTCACACAGCCTAGTTTTTGTTATAATAGTCACTGTTTGAAGTTGTTTTGTCTGCTTATTGTCTGTTTCCTCTTGGTAGTTGGTAGGTCAGGTAACTACAAGTACACAAAATTCAAAGTCAAAGCCAACTCTGGGCCCCGTGTCCCCGCCTGGGCGGCACAGGGTGAGACCACACCTCTGTTTTGTTGTATCAGAGTCGCCATGGGCGGGGGCTTGTTAAAGCGAAAGATAACAAATAGAGTTACTATATGGTTCTGTAGCCCCACTCTTGGGTATGTATGTAAAAGAACTGGAGCGGGACCGTCAAGGGCCGCTACACACCAAGTTCAGAGCAGTAGGGTTCCCAGGAGCCAGGAGGAAAAACCAAGAAAGGAAGATAAATTGTGGCCTACACATACAACAGACTGTGAGGCTGCAAAAGAAAGGAGATGCTGTCACTCTGCAGCCCGGGAACAGTGGGGACAGCGCTGAGTGGGGTAAACCCGTCAGGGACAAGTGCGGTGTGGTTTATGCAGTCCTTGGATTGGTCAAATGCACAGGAAAGGAAAGTAGACTGGTGGTTATGAGGGGCCCTGGGAGCTGTTCTTGGAAAGACAGTTTCTGTTTTGCAGGGTATGTAAGTTCTGGGAGTCGCTGCTTGATAATGTGAACAGATTTAACGCTACAGTTCACAGTGGTTATGATGAAAATCCTCGGAACCGTCTCTGTATTTTAATAATCTATGTGATTTTTATGGCCCAATGAAAACACGTTCATTTTTCAAATAAAGACGAAGGTGCTAGATCAGAATGGGCGGGGGTGGGTGGGTTTAGGTTTCTAAAATCCTCCTGGGAGGGCCTGGCACACTGCAAAGTTTGAGAGCCCCTGAGCAACACCTTCTTTAAAGAGGTGTCTTTAGGGCATTTAAAACCTGCCGACACAAAACCTTAAATTAAAAGGAGGAAAAGCCCTACCCGAACCCTCTCCTGGGTTTCTCCTTATGGTTTCCCCGCGAACCTGGGCTTCTGCATTCCGTCTCTCACCGCCCTTCCTTCCCCGCCTACGGGGTGCTCGGGGAATTGGGCGTCGGGAGCCCAGGTGCTTCGCCCGCTCTGTCCACGAGGTGGCAGGCCAGGCACTCGGTTCCGGCAGCCGGGGCGCGCAGCCGCTGCCGCAGCCACGAGCGCGGAGCGTGGGGCCGTTGCGGAAAGAAGGCGCCCCGGCTTTGGCGAGCTTTGGGCGTGCCAGGAGGACAGCGTCGGATTCCCACTGCCGCCTGGGCTGGAGCTGAAGCCGGAGGGTCCGTTTCCCGAGCAAGGGGAAGGACTCGTGTGGACTCCACTTCCCCCAGAGCTAGCGGCCGCGTCCGGGGCAGCGGAGGCTGCGCGCCCTGTGCGCGCCGAGGTCGCCGAGCTGCGCAGGCCTGCGGAGAAATTGTAATGTGTTATCGGTACTTCCACATAGTTTAAAATAGCTAAAGGTCAAAGGCTAAGGAGAAGCCTTTTGTTTGAAAACTCCTAAGTGAGGGGGTGGAGGGTGACCCAGTGAAGATGCACCAGCACTGTGTGGTATTTAACTGGGGTTTAGAAGATGCTCATTGACTGACCCTCCCGCGCTCGTCCCTGCGAGGCGACACGCCCTCCAGCAGTGAGACCGTCAGTGAGGGCTTTGGTGACACACCGAGATGGGGCGAGGAGGACTCTGCATGGTTTCTGCACGCCCTTTGGGTCCTGGGCCAGGGATGCGGCTCTAAGGGGACTCGGGGTTGGGGAACCCCGGGGAGAGAATGTCATCACAGCAAGCCGGGTGCAGGCCCGCGCGCACAGGCTGCGGTCAGATGGCGCTGGGTGTGAACCCCAGCCTGGCCTCTTACAAGGTAGCATTTGGCTCACCCCTATGAAGCTTGGTTTTCCCATCTGTGTGATGGGGACAAAAGTAAATGAAATGGGGATTCGTTTGTTCAACGCACATATTTGAGACCTGTGTGCCAGGCAAGTCCTGAGGGCGCCAAGACAGCTAGACCCTGCCCTCCACAGCCAAGTGGGAGACGCGGGCGCCGAGGGATGTTTTCAGCTCTTTGGGAGTTTCCAGGGGTGCCCCTCTGCCTGGGGACCGCAGATGCCCACCAGAGAAGCGGGGGGAGGGAGCCGATGTGCCAAGCTAAGGTGGCAGCTTTGAGTCTACACCTGTGGTTCGGAGTGTGCAGTGTCTGCTACCATAAATAGAAGCATTTATCCCTCGTTTTAAAGTGGAGAGCTTTCCTGGCAATTTCAGATCCCCAGCTCCTCTGGGAAAGAATAGACTTGGCTGTGCTGAGCCAATATTTATGGAGGAAACGGTGCTCTGAAGTTAAGAAGTGGTCGCCTCCCTCAGAAACAGAGTGGGACACAGAGCTCAGCACCCCCAGCCGCAGGCCCAGCGCACCTGCTCTCCTTCACTTCCGGTCCCTCTCCCTGCAAGTACAGGCTGTGCAACCCCCGATGTCCAGCGCCTGGAACTGTGGCTCACAGTGGGCCTGAATACTGGCCATTTCCCTCTCCTTCCTCAGGGCTAAGATGACCTCAGAGGTTGCTTAGGAAAATGAAGGCGCCTCAGGGGTAGGATCAGGAGTCAGCGTACTGGGTCTGGGTCTTTTTTTTTTTTTTTTCATTTTGGGCGCCTTTTTCATTTGGAGCGAAGTTCTGCTGTCAGCAGGGTGTCAGCCAGGGTCAGGGAGGCTGGCTGAAGTTAGTTTCTGTGCAGGGCTTTGCTTCTCAGCCATGCTTGGCTCATGTTAAAGAGCCGCATGCAAAAGTACCGTTTCGCACAAATAGTAGGAACTATTGTTGGGGGAAGGTAAGCCTGGGGTTCTACAATAATAGCATTTTCACGAAGAAAAATCACATCGCCACTGTGAGCACAGCTGAGAACATGAAACTTTCCATTGAGACATTCTGATTAAAATGAAAACATTATCCCCTAAGATGGTCCTGTCTGTGGGGGTCTGGGGGGAGCCCGGTAAGAGGGGCTCACAGGTCCAGCCGGTAATGAGTGGGTAAAGAGAACCTTTCCATCCAAGGACGATTAAACTCGATCATGGTGCCACCGGGAAGCTCTGGACCTGCCTTCCCAGCAGGGGGCTAAAGTGGGTAATTCACCGTCATTAAAGGAGAGGGAAGGGAGAACGGGGGAGGGACGGGGGAGGGACGGCAGAGTGAAGGGAGGGAGAAGAGGCTTCTATGAAGCCCAGACTCACTTGTAAAGCCGGGGCGAACAGTCACTCTCTGGTTCCTTGAGGGGCTCAGGGTGGTGCCATCTGTAGGTGACAGTGGGTTGCGGGTGGTCCTACCATCTAAAGTGGGCCCTGCTGGGAGTCAGGAACCCAGAGACGGGGAGACGGCTGCTGGCAGAGGGAGACAAAGGGGGGCGGTGCCTGTCCTTTGCTCCTTGTCTTACATTAAACTACGTTTTGGCCCCATTACGCTGCATGTATAGAGATGAGTGTAGCCCAGTGGTTCCTGCATGTTAGAGTCACCCGGGGATCTTTCATATAAATTCTGAATCCGAGACCGTGAGTTCCCCAGACTGTTCGGCTCCCAGCCCCTGTGGGTGGGATGTAGCCGTGTGTATTGCTGGAGCCCCTGGCTGGGGACTGCTCATGTGACTGCCTGTGCCTCTCCCAGCTCCCACAGAATCAGGTGTCTGCTCTCCCCGGTCTCTCGGAGCGTCCCCGTCCCCCACTGTCTACCTTTTCTCTCTAGATTCCTTTAAAACAATACCAATTTTAAACTACCTCATGCTATTTTATTCTTTCATGATTAATATATAGCAAGATCTAAAACATAAGCAAAAATAGCATCACAAAAGTATCCTTTAATCCTCAGTTTAGCTTTTGAAGATGTTTCTTTCTCTCCTTTCTCTTTGATTCCAAAGGGAGAGAGAATGTTTTTATCCCAATTTGGGGGGTCATAGCGCCGGTGAAAGAGCCATACTCTCTCCTGAATACTTGGCCTTTTTCTCAGGGTGACTAAGGTTCCACATCTTTCAGGGATCACCATACCCAGGTTTGTGAGCGAAAGGGGCAGTCTTGAAGGTACGTGATGCTCATATAATCAATCATGCAGAGATGGCTTTCGGGAGCTGCCCATGTGACCAGGAGCCGCATTAAGTAAGTCCTAGCAGCCTGAGTCTGTCTTTATCACCATTATTTTTTGTCTAGACCATGGTACTTGAAACTTGAAAATATCTAATTCAGTGATGAAAGTGTATGTTTTCATTACCGTCATAGCTTGAGGGCTCCTTGCTGATGTATTGGGTCTGGGTAGGTGTATCAGTGAGAAGTCTCCAGAGAGACAGACCAACAGGATAGAGAAGGGTGAGTAGATGGAGGGGTGATTCACTGGAGGAACTGGTTTATGTGGTCAGGCTGAGAAGCCCTGTGATAGGCCATTTGCAAGCTGGAGACCCTTGGTTGCCAGTAGCATGGCTCAAGGCAAGTCCAAGGCTGCAGAACCAGGGAAGCTGATGATTTCATTTTCAGTTCAGAGCCAAAGGCCTGAGAACTCATGGGGCCGCTGGTCTTACCCCTGCAGTCCAAAGGCCAGAGATCCCGGAGTTCTGATGTCCCTCGGCAGAAGGGAAAGTGGATCTTCGCTCAGAGACAGACAGACATGTTTGCCTTTTTATCGTTTTGTTTTCTCAGACCGCAGCCTAGTGGGTAGTGTCTGCCCACCCTGAGGTGGCATCTTTGTCCTCTCAGACCTACAAATTAATCTTCTCTGGAAACAGCCTCGCAGACTCCCCTCAAAATAAAGCCTTGTCAGGTTTCTAGGTACTCACTGACCCAGCCAAGCCAGTTCCTAACATTAGTCATCACAGTCTGTACCACTCTCTCAGTCACATATGCACGGCACCTTCACATTGTGCCTCTTACTTGAGGGTCCATGAACATTTTTTTCTTTTAAGTAATTTTTACTAGAGCACCGTACAGGATTCCCGAGTGAGGTGAAAGAGCATGGCAGTGAAATCAGGGAGCCAGGGCAACCAGAACAGTTGGAACGCAAACGCGTGTCTAAGCCTCATGCCAGCCACGAGGACCGCCCGTCTCTTTCTATCGAATCCTTTCAGCAGCGCTAACATATGGCAGGAATTGATTGGTTTGAAGCTGACCTTCTTTTCTTTCCTTTGCCCAGGCTGTAAGTGAAACACTTAGAAACAACAATAAAATGTCCAAAAGGCATCCGATGTAGCCAAGGGGAAAGTGAGAGCTCAATGACTCGTAATTTTTAAGACAATTTTTTTGCTTATCATATTCATGCGAGTCTTATAGATCTTGAAAAATACAGAATGAAGAGATAGAGAAATGAAAATCACCCATATCTTGCTGTCCAGAGATAACTGCCATTACCTACCAGAGATAATTGAACATTTTGGTGTATTTCCTTTGAGTATTTTTTTGCTTATGTCTAAATATATATTGTGTTCTGTTATTTAATTAGTTAATTTCTATAATTTAAATGTAGTTTGGACTTTATGCTTTTATAAGCAGTTTCTAAGGTTTCAATTGATCTTAGCCAAAAGGCCAAGAAGCGATAATTTCTAAGGTTTCTTGCCTTGTTTCTCATAATTCCTGAAAGGCTGTGGGGAAGGCATTGTTCTACTCTTACAACAAGAAGTTAAGGCCTAGAAAGTTTACATAGTTTTTCTCAAGGTCACACAAATGACCCAGAACTCTTCACTTATTATTCAAGAGTCTCTCCTCCTGATCCCAAGACTCACTGCAGCATTAGTGGGGTATCTCTATAACTTCTTAGGGCAATGGGACCAGCTAATACCCTTCTCCCTCATTTCCTGTTTAAATTGGAGTAAACACCCACACACCTTCTGGGGCAGTTTCATTATGGACGCAGGAGGGTTCAACACAAAGTGCCATCAATTATGGGCGTCTCCAACCCATATTCTGGATACTATACTTTGTTAGGCACTTGCTGAATATATATTATGACATTTGACCATTGTTCCAGTTCAGTTCTTGTCACTGAGTCGCAATACCCACAACCGCAACTGAAAGATTTAATTTGCCTCACCTTTTAGTCCATAGTTGGTTGGCTTCAAGGCAGGAAGGCGTGATGGAAGGTCTGGTGGAGGAAGGTGGTTCGCATCATGGTGGCCAAGAAACAGCGAGGGAAGGAAGGAGCCAGGAGGGAAGGTCTGCCCCTCCTCCTGCCCGACCTCACTCCCTGAGAGTGCGCTCCCTGCTGAGCTCAGGAGAGAGTCTCCTGATGAGGGCAGTGCTCCCTCCTGGGACCTGCTCACCTTCCCCAAGCCCCACCTGTGAGTGCGTGAGATCTTTGGGGGACAGCCGTCAGCTTCTCAGCCACCCATCGCCCCTCGTGAGAGAAGCTGCCTTGCCATGGCTGCCACTGTGTGTGGGGGGTGTCCTTAGCCCTGTGGTGCAGGTTCAGGGGTGGGACCTGATTCTTTCTAGGGAATCCCACACGATGTATGGAAAATTCCTTTTAAAAAATATTCACAGATCCTCAGTGTTTACAGTGGGATATGGTCATGATCTCTCAGGGGTCAAGACAGAGTCATGGCAGAAGCCACATGTAAAATGAACTTATGAAGGAACAAAAGTAGATTGTCAGAAAGAAAAGAACTGTGGATTCCAGAGGGAATCTGAGGTGCAGTGGGAGGGGAAGGAAAAAGAGAATGGCTTCCAGATATGTTGGTTCCCAGATCCTGTCCAGTTCCTGTGCAACTGACCATAGCTTTCTTCACTCACCCGCTCTGTGGAGGTGACTTGTGAAGGGTCTCTGATCCTCGTAGCCAAGACCTTCTTAACCCTCACAAGTTCATAGCCTGCTAGATGGAGAGAGACTTCTAGGAGGCCTTGCTTGGCCTCCCTGGGCCACCCAGTTTGGCAGATGAGGGAATTGCAGCTGTAGAGGAGAGAGGACCTGCCCACGGGTGGTTGTCTTCATGACTCGGGCCAGGGCTCCCTGCCATCTTGGGCCGCCTGACCTCCTTGATTTTTTCTTACATCTCAGTCTTGGCTTCCAACCATATTATTAAGCTTTGAGGTCTGGGCTCATGCTTCCTGTACTTGCTAAACACCGAGTAGGTGCTCAGTAAATGCTTGTTAATTAGAGATGGAGGATAATCCAGGCTTGAAAAATGATCCTTTATCAGCTATGTCTTTGGCAAATATTTTCTTATGGTCTGTAGCTTTTCTTTTCATTCTCCTGATAGTGTATTCCATACAGGAAAACTTGATAATTTTAATTGTCCTGCGTATCAATTTTTTCTTTCATATATTATGATTTTTGTGTTATATCTAAAATGTCTTCATCAAACCCTATGTCATCTAGATTTTTTTCCCCATTATCTTCTGGCAGTTGTAGAACATTGTATTTTACATGTCTTTGGTCCATTTTTGTGAAGGATATAAGGTCTGTTTTTTTTTCTTTTTTTAGCGATACTGGGAATCAAGCCCAGGGCCTTCCCACTGAGCTAGATCCCTAACATTTTTTATTTTTCTTTTCTTTTTAATCGAACTCAGGACCTTGCATTTGCTAGGCAGGCACTTGTGCCACTGAGCTATCTCCCTGCCCCTTTTTTTTTTAATTTTGAGAGAGAGTCTCACTAAGTCACTAAGTTGCCCAGCCTGGACTCACACTTGTGATCCTCCTGCCTTAGCCTCATAGAGTGCTGGGATTATAGGCATGTGCTACTGTACCCAGACAAGATCTGTATTCATATTCTTGTGTGTGTGTAAGTATGTGTGTGTGTGTGTGTGTGTGTGTGTGTGCATGCACACATGTGGCACATGTATGTGTACATATTTATTCAGTTTTTCCAGAACCATTTCTTGAAAAGACTATGTTCATTGTGTTGCCTTTTCTTTTTTGGTCAAAGATCAGCCAGCTATATTTATATGGGTCTATTCATAGCTCTCTAATCTGTTCCAGTGATTAACTTACCTTTTTAAGTTTTTTTGCTGATACAGCTTTGTCTTGATTACTGCAAGTCTTGAGGGTGGGTAGTATCATTTTTGCAACTTTGTTCTTCTTTAGTATTGTGTTGGCCATTCTGGATCTTTTGACTGTGCATATAAACCTTGGAATCACTGTGTTAATACCTACAAATTAACTTGCTGTGGTTTTGTTGACCCTGTATTGAATCTATACATTAGGTTGGGAATAAGTGATATCTTGAGAATACTGTGACATCTTATCTATAAAGATGGATTTTATCTCCGTTTTCAGTTCTTTGTTTTCTTTGAGTTCATCAGAGTTTTGCAGTTTTCCCTCTTTAGATCTTGTACATATTTTGTTAGATTTACTACCTAAGCAGTTCATATTTTTGAGTGCTAATGTAAATGTTATTACATTTTGAATTTTGAATGCCATTTGTTCACAGCTGGTGTATAGGACAACTACTGACTTTTTCATTATTAACCTTGTGTCATGCAACTTTGCTCAAGTTGCTTATTGATGTTAGAGTTTTTCTCAAATTTTTCATATTTTCTACATAGATGGTTATGTCTTCTATTTAGATTTTCTTTTCTTTCCTGTTACCTTGGGTAGGACTTTTGGAGTCATGTTGAAAAGCAGCACTGAGAGGGGACATCCTTGTCTTGTTCCTGATTATAATAGGAAAGCTTTGAGTTTCTCACAATTCATTTTTGTCACCAAATGTGTATTGACTGCCATGTGTCTACCAGGCATCATTTTATAAGGTAGGAATAGAGCATTTATCCAAATGTACAAACATCTCAGTACTCCTGGAGCTTAGATTTGATGGGAGTTGCAAAGTTGGTGAAAGGAAATATGGCACGTATTTTATGCTGGTACCACAAGGTACCACAGACTGGATGGCTTAAGCAACAGAAACATATTGTCTCACAGTGCTGGTTTCTAGAAGTTCAAGAGCAAGCTGTTCACAGGGTTGATTTGTTTGAGGCCTCTCTATATGGTTTAAATGGCCATCTTTTTGTGTCTTTATATGTCTTCCTTTTGTTCATGCCTGTGTCTAAATTTCTTCTTAGAAGGACACTAGTTCTATTGGGTGAGTGCTCACCCTTATGATCCCATTTTAACTTAATTATCCATTTAAAGTCCCTCTGCTCACATTCTGAGGTCCTCAAATGTTAGGGTTTTCAAAAGGACACAGCATGAATTGTGCCATAGCATAAATTTAAAAAGTGATTTTGGTGCATGATGATTCACCATATTTAAATCATAAAGGTGTATGTATTGCTTTTTAAAATTGGGGATGGGGCTGGGGATATAGCTCAGTGGAATAAGCACCTGCCTAGCAAGCGCAGGGTCCTGAGTTCGATCCCCAGTACCGCCAAAAAAAAAAAAAAATTGGGGAAATGTTGCTCACCATCCACCATACCTATGGGCAATGATGGCTTGATGGGAAGGCTGGCCTTGGTGAGTAGAGAGACCCAGGGTTGTGCATTTTTTTTCCTTAAATAAACCAATGGCCAGGACTTAATTAATGCTATAGTTTGTACAGTCCCAGGTCTTACATGTATTTTTAGCATAGCTTTATGGAAATAGGTGAATTATTTTCTCATACAATAGCTCAGGGAAAGAATGTAGCCATTCTGTGAGAAAAGATTAAGATTGTTTGTTTTCCCCCCTTTAAAAATCACCTCCTGTTTTTCTAGTGGGATTAAAGTGTGTGTGGTTCCTGCTGTTTCATATGCTTTGTTGCTGTGTGGCTCATTGGTTTCTTCTTTTGTTTATGCATTTGTGGTTTTACTGAACAAATGATTTTCTGTGTCATAATGAGTTCCTAGACCTTGACATGCCAAGCATAAACTCACCAGATCTGAAACTCCTCGGTGGAAAAGATATAGACTGGCTTTTGAAATAAGATAAGATACTGAAGATAGTTGGTCAAGTGCATAGGAGAAAATTTCATGGCCCTCATGAGGGCAGTAAGAGGCAGTAAGACAGCAGATGCCTGAACCAAGTGTAGTGTGTAGGGTTGATCTGTCTGTAGATGGGAAAAACCATCCTTATGTCAATCTGACATCTGGGATTCTCTAAGAGTTGCTGGGGGCTAATTTGTGAGTGAAGGGCTTTGCAAGGTTTTGAGTCCCTGGGAGTATTGGGGATATCATAGGTAGGGTGGCAGGGACTGTATCAGGTTTTTTCCAGAAGCACTAATAAAAAGAAAAAAGATTTGGATAAATCAGGGGAAGCAGCTGGGCTAAAGAGCACCAGCAGAAGCAGAAAGAGACATTTTCTTTTTTGACTTTTGTGCTCTTCTTTTTATTGGTTTTAAAACTGTTGCTGGAACTGCTGTGTTCATTGATTGGTTCCCTCTTTTTGGTGCTTATTCATGAGCTGAGTGGTATTAGATATCAAGGGCTGGGTTAAAACCTGTGTTCGGCAAGAAATTTTGGACACAGGTGCTGAGACAAGATTAAGTGTGCAAGAATTTTAATAGTGGAAATAACTCAAATTTTCAGGCCCCAGGGTAGAAACCTTAAGCATTTTCTGTTCACTTTTCTTTTGCCCTCCATGCCCTCCTCCTCTTAGTCACCAAGTCCTGTCTGTGTGTCTGCCCTGTCCTCAAGTCCTGTCTGTGTGTCTCCCCAGTCTCTCCTAAGCATTCCCGCAGGCGCCTGGGGTTCGAATCTTCCTTATCACTACCTGGATGGCTACAGTGGCTTTGAAGTGGTTTCTGCACTTCTTGTCTCTTCAGTTTGGCTTTTCTCAGTAGAATTTTACCTGGCCTCACTTGAGTTCATCTTTATGGATGTGGTTTCAGCGTTGGCTGCCCCGTTTCCGCCCAAAGTGCTGCCCTCACCCCAGTTCTCTGACATTCCTCTATACATTCTCACACCATTGGAGGTCTCATGCCTCTTACTCAGGCCCTTTGGGCGGGATGTGTCTGGTTCAGGCTGGCTTTGTCTCGTGGTTGCACCTTGCCCAGTGTACTATGGGGGTGCAGGGCAGTCCCAACCCTTCACTCTCTTGCTCTCACGTGCTGCTCAGTGTTCAAGACAGGGATTGGGGTCCCCTTACTACTGAGAAGTACCTCACACCCTGTAAATGGAAGGCTCCTTTCTGAACTCAAGGTGACAGAAAACATATCCTGCTCCCTCCACATGGCAGGATTGGGGTGGAACTCACATCATTTAATATTCTGTTTAAGGCAGTTGCTTCATGGAGTCCCCCTTCCTAAAAGCAAATGAGGGCCGGAACTTGGGGGGAGGAGCAGGTTTTATGTTACATCCTTTCCCTTCCCGGGAAGCCTGCCCTGTTCTTCCTTTGTGTGGGCGGCCTATCTGGCTTGTAAATCTTGTCTCAATTTCTCTTTCTTCAGGGGACTCAAGTGTTAACAAAGCTGGTTCCCAGGCATTTCCTGTCGGTTTTGCATGGGAGGGGGTTCCACCCTCATTTTCATATCTGGTACTTGTGATATTCGCATTGCAGTTGGAGCGGACAGGAAGAATTCCACTTGGCATCTTTCCCCAGACAAATACAAAGCTGCACAGCCGATGAAGCCTCTGCCACAGCCTAGTGTTTGTGTCCTCCCCAAATTCACATGCTGACACTTAGTTCTCAGTGTGACAGTATTTGTTTTTTTCTTCTCTTTTTTATTAGTATACATTTGCATGAGTAATAAATACATTCATCTTGAGGTACTGGTCTATATCTGTCTGTCTGTCTGTCTACCTATCTATCCATCCATCTCTGTATCTATTTAATCTACAAGTCTCAGTTCACAAACTTAATTCTTTCCATGATTCGGTTGCAGAATTCTGTTGCAACTGGAATTGTGGAATGAATTCTCTGACCAGAATTATGGAAAGAATTAAGTGCATGAACCGAGGAACCACTGAATAGCATCTTTTTACTCCCCCTGAACTCATCCCGGCTCCCCCCATCCTAGGTCTCACTCATACTGTGGCCATATTTGGAGATGGGGGTCAGGGGAAGTGGTAGGCCATGAGGGTGGAGTCCTCATGCGTAGAATTACTGTCCTTATGAGAGAGGTCCAAAGAACTCACTTGCTCCTGTACTGTATGAGGACGGTATGAGGAGATGGTTGCCTTTGAGCCAGGGTACGAGCCCTCACCAAAGAGTGAATCCAGAGATCTTGGGCTCTGTGGGCTTCAGCACTGTGGAAAATAAATTTCTGTTGATTATAAGGCATCTAATGTAAGGTATTCTATTATAGTAGTCTGAAAGGACCAGGACACTCCTCTTCAAGACTTCTCTAAAATTCAGACAAAAAAGGTTCATGTTCTCCTAGGCATTGAAAAGAAGAAATGCCTGCAATTATCCTGGTAGTAGTAAGTGTATATAATGATTCATATAATCCAAATGGCTGTGAGAACTGAAAGTCAGCTTACATAAGAAGTTAGGCAAATCCTTGCTAAGGAACATAATGCTGCAAACTGTCATTGTCTATTTAGACTTCACGGAAGTGCCTCATGGGAGAGGCAACTGGAATTGCTTGCCCTTTCAGAGAAGAGAATGTGATGACTTCTCATCTTCACAATTGTCCAAAATGCAGCCAGTGGTGGCACGGTGCCTGAGGGTGTGCTGAAAGCCCAGTGGTAGCGTTTCTGCGTCATAGAGGAAGATGTGGTCTGGCAAGATCAGGGCCCTGTCTGATGCTTTTCCTGGGGCTCCTGCACAGTTCTCACTGTTGGGTTCGGGGACTTTGCTTCACACTGGGCTAAACACTGCCTGCAGGACTCTGTGGCTGGCTTTCTACAGGAACTTGGGGGAGGGGCAGGTTTGAGGGTGGGAGCTGAAAAGGCCTCTGCAGGTTACCTCATACCCTTTCCCTTCCCAGGAAGCCTGCCCTGTTCTTCCTTCATGTGTACAGCCTATCTGGCTTGTGAATCTCGTCTCAATTTCTCTTCCTTCATGAAGTCCTCCTGGATCACTTGCCTAGAAGCCATCTGGCTGTAAAGTCACTCAGCAGTGCTACTACATACTTTATTGCATTGCTGCTGTGGACCCCATGTGAGGGTTCCTCTGCTGCTGTCCTTTGTTTGTACCTTTGGGAAGAAGCTGAAGCCCCACCTAAATCATAAGAGCCCCAAGGATCACTAATTAGACACAAGTGATAAGAGGCCATGGACCATCTCTGCTGTGGCCTTGTAAAATAATTAAGCTCATCTCAACTTTTTAGGTGGTCGTCTCAGCCTGAAGCCTACTGATCCTTCTTTGTTTGTTTGCTTTGAACAGAGTTAACTGAGCACTGTGCACTGGACCCAGGGCTAGCTTCTGGGACACTTTCAGAAGGCCTGTGTGTGGTACTTATTCCTCCGAGAACCTAGTTTTGAGGGCTCTGGCATGTGAGGCAGGACATACAAGTGTTAATTTTAGGGGTCACTTTCTGGCAACACAAACATTTAGAGGCTCACGATGAGTTGTCTTGCCCTGGGGATGTGTGTAGCTTGGCCCCTGAGCCACCAGGAGCGAGGTGGCCAGAGCAGGGCAGGCTGGATGCACGGGGAATGGGTAACACAGCAGGAGGGTGGATGACAGAAGGTATTTTTTGGCAACTGCTGGCAGTAGAATGTTGTAAGGAGAGGGACAGATGTCTAAAGTGGATTTTTACAAGGAATGTCTCTGGACTGTGTAGTATAATCCTCACTTCCTAGGACAGTGTCTTTTAAGGGCAATTTGGAGGTGTAGAGACCCAGCAAGTCCCAGTGGGGCTCAGAGTGCTTGGTGGTGGTGACGGGGTGAGATTGAACGCTTGGTTTGATAACTTCGGTCCTGGTTTCTTCATTGTAGCCTGTCTTTTCTGTATCACCCGTTGGTTAGAATGTACTTTCAGCAAAACTTACGCATCCTAAATGACTTTATTTTGCTATTTAATCTTTTTAACATGTTCCACTAGCTATTACTTACCTTTGCCTTTTTACGTGTAATTTTTATTGTATCATCCATCTCTGATGTGAGCTCACTGTGTATTTTATCTGGGGAGCTTTTCCCGTTTAACATTTTCCGTGCACTGATCAGCTCATCAGATTTATTTTCCAGCATCTTTTGATTTTATGGGTTTTCATTCCAGCATGTTTTAAACTAATATGTACTCACAGCTTTTTACTTTTTATTCTTTTTTGAAATAGTTTTAATCCTTTTTGTTTATTATATCTTATGATCAGCATGAGCTGTGCTGATGCCTTACTCACACAAGGATGTTCTTCATGTGCTCACGGTGCCTGACAGCGCCGGCGCCCTATTTGCAGAGAGAGACGAATGGCTTGTTCATGTCAGATCAATCGCTGGGCTCTGGACGTCCTGTCTCCAGCCCTTCACACCCCTGTCACTGTGACAGTACAGGCCGCCGCCATCCCTCGCCTGGGTCTCTGTTGTGACCTCTCAATGGCTCTGATTTTTTTCATTTTCTTCCTTGCAAGTTACTTTCTACCTGCAGCATAGTAATATTTTTAAAATAGAAAAAAAAATCCAAACATTCTCCCAATCATTGTTAGCTACTGACATATGACAGTTAGAAAATTACATAAATGTAATATAAACTCTCCAGATCTTAGTTTTTATAATTCATATTATTTTAAAAATTGTTTCTACTGTGGAAAACTGTGAGACTTACACAAGGGTGGATCGCATGCTACTTTGAACTTCCACGTACCCAGCACCTGCCTTCACCATTACCAACAATTCACGGTGTTTCCATCAGTCCTTTCTGTTTTTGTATTTCGCTTCAGTGGCACATGGTTCTATTTTGCAATTCCCAGACGTTACGTCGTTCCAGTGTAATCATTCTTAACCACAGTCCTTGACCTGTCCCTGGTCTGCCTAAAACCACTTTGTGTCCCTCCAGAGCTGCCAGGTCAGGTGTGAACGCTTCCCTGCACTGCTGGCTTTGGCACTGCAGCAGCCTCTTGCTTTTCAGCAGCGGCTGCCTGTCATCTCTCTTTCACCGTCCGTGGAACTCCTTGATTCTCCCAAGGTGCTGTTTACTCTTCCTGCAGCCTGTCTGTGTGGGGTGTACAGTCTCTCCCACCCACACTTCTGCTTTGCTTCTTATATTTATGAGGTATGGACTTTGAGGTCCTGGGCTCTGGGAATCCATCCTGGATCCTCTTCTCTGATTCTTCTCCCTGTTGCCTTGTCCACCTATAATCCTTCAACCCTCCTGCTGTGGTATTAATTACACTCTTTTGTAGTGACTCATTTATATCTTTATGTCTTTCCTAGTCTCAAAGCTTCTTAAATATGGAATGTTAATCCCACCACCGTTAATTAGGAAATAAGGAATGAGGAGGCAGCCAGGAGTGTCCTTGGGCTGTTCTGCTGCCTGGGATTGGGATGATTCTGACCCTTGTCATCTATTCATGGCGCTTCTCATCCTGTGTTGTCATTTTCATGCCACTATGTACTGTGCTCAGCCTGGGACAACTTCGGTAATAAGGAGGACCAGCCAGAAGCATCCATGGAGACTCTCCCTACTTTCCTACCAGGTTGGGACTTTTTGAGGCACGAGAGACCTCTGTAGCCCCCAGAGTGGGGGCTGCTCCATGCCAGTGCCTGGTCCTTGTCCTGGGACCTGGAATTTGGGGGCATGGACATGGTCTGCGCATGTAGGAGGAAATGGGCAGAGACGCAGGTTGGGTCTTCGTACAAGATGTCCAAAGGCTCATCTCTGGAAGTCAGTCAGCAAGTCTAAGACCTCTTGGGTCCCTGCGGGGAGGTCTTTGGTTAGAGACGTGAATGGTGGACTGCTGGCCACTTTGCCTTTGTGTAAGAACAGAACACGCTTCTCCAGTAGGCTGTCTCACTCCTTCTCCGTGATCACATTTGTGTCTGGATGGATTAGGGGAGCCTAGTAAATGGTCTCTCTGCTTCCTCAAGATAGGGCCAATTTTTACACTTGCATATATCTTCTCTGAGAATATTGTCCAAAAGCTAGGTCATCTATTGTAAAGTAAATGAGGCAATAATTAAATTTAACTGAAAGTTACAGTATTGGTGGTTTCATTTTGGAGAGAGTATATCTCCCTAATTGCTTTATTGCTGAAGTTTCCCTGGCTGGTTTGTTTTGGGAGGGTAGTAAAGAGATGAAGGTGAAAGGTAATATTTAATAAGTTAGATAATGAATCCTAGACTTGAATTTTTAATTAGCAAACTTGAAGGTGAATTTTCTTCCCTTTGTGCCCTCTTCTAGAAGCTAACTTGGTTTCCCCACAAAGCTGATCTGCTCAGCCACCGTTTGGCAAAGTGTCACGAAGATTTGACAGTACCAGGCTCGGGAGAAAGCAGGTGTTTGGCGGTTCTTTTACGCATGCAGCCTGTCTCACACCTGAACAAGACACACGTGACCTGCTTCTGTGTGCGCTACCTTTCGTACTTTCCTCTGAGGGTACAGAGAGAGGAACCCTGCCGAAGACCAGCCTGCTCACTCGGCTGCAGCGCTGGTTGCGGAATGCAGAGTAGACCAGTGCCCCATTTGAGCAGTCTGTCGCTTGCCACCTTTTGGTAAGGGAGTGCTAAGTTCAGGGGCGTTGGAAGAGTTGAGCCCCAGCTTGGATTTGAAATCACTGTGCTCAGAGGAGGTGCTTAGTGACATGACAAACTTCAGACAGTCCGGCTGGGTGCTTAGTGTGTGGGCCGCATGGCCTCCTCAGGTTTCTTCAGTTCTAAGATCCTTTTGGATCATGCAGTTCTGGGGAGCAGCCCAGTCCTTGCTGATCACCATTGCTTCTGTGTCTTCCGCCTCACCACAGGTGTCTCTGGCATGGGGCTCCTTTTCCTTCCCTCTGCTTCAGCGTTTGGACAAGTGAAGACCTTGGGAGTTCCCGGAGAGCACGCTCACCACCTCTGCGGCTTCCTGCTGGCTGCTTTTATCATTGGTGTTCACGGGGAAAATCCACTGTCCAATCTGGAGATTTCTATCTTCCTTTAAAAGAAAAGTAAATTTATTTCTTCTGAAGGCCCATAACTATGGTCCAATGACCCTTTCCTGAGACGAACTTTTCATACTGACTTAAGTCTTCCTTAATTAGGTGGTACGGGGACCGGGCAGCCAGCCCCAGGGAAGCCTTTCTGTGTCTCAGTGCGGAAATCACCCATTCCCCGAAGCTGGGGGCTGGCTTTGTATCAGAAACGTGCCCAGTGAGGATGACCCTGGGATTGTGCCTCGAAGCCCTGTCTTGGCATGGTATTCGTGAGGTTCTGGTAAAGCTGGACATTTTTTATGAGCATGGAAAAAAATCAGAAATATTAGAGTAGAGCTAAGCTCTGGAGATTTCTTAAAGAGTCAAGAAGGATCCCACAGAGCACATTATAGCTGGTTAATAAGGGAGCCAAGTGCAACGGGCCCGAACATAACCTGCTCCTACACTACATCAATGTATAATTACCATATATTTTCCAATCTGCCCCTGGGAGATGTGGCAGGTAAAATAGATTGAGAGGAAAATAATGGTGCTTGCTGCACAATATATTAGATTGATATCTGCTAATACTTGAACAGGCTCCTGGCAGGATGAATGGAAGGCCTGGAATGCTCCAGTGCAGTTGAAACAAAGTGACTGTTTAAGCTCTTTGTTCTTTCAAGTACCTGGTATACAGGCCTGTGCAGAGAAAGCAGAACACGTAGGTTTGTTAAGACTTCCCTGTGTTAGGGCTTGACAGTCTTGCTAGGCTTGAGCAGGGTAGGGGACGTGCTATGAGAACTGACTTGTCTCCATCCCTCCCACCATGCCACCAGTGCCAAGAGCAGCATCTGGGCCTTCGCTGCCCTTGGCTTTGGTAGGGTCCTTGGGATGTGGCTTGGTAGTGCTGGAGTGAGAGTCATGCCTGCTACAACCAGACTAAAACCATCTGGAAGGGGTTTTCGCCTCTTCTTCTGCATTTTCAGTTTGTGTGTGTGTGTGTGTGTGTGTGTGTGAGAGAGAGAGAGAGAGAGAGAGAGAGAGAGAGAGAGAAAACCACCTAGAGAATCTCCCTACCTTTATTTTTTTTACACATTGCTCTTTGGTTTCTGTTCTGTGACAGTAATATACATTAAGTAATATACATTAATGTACACATATTTTGTATGTATAATTAATGCACATATACATGTTGAAATTCTGACTTTCCCTTTTCCTCAGTGTTTACCTAGATTCCACACTATTTTAAATTGATTGCCTAAAATTTTGCCATGTTGATTTACTTTAATCATGTTGATTAGACTTTAAGTGAGCATGAAGGAACCTCTGAAGTACCCAGCACAATGGCTTGTTTATTAATTCCTTTGTGCGTGCATTCATGGGGTAGTCACTTACTGAACATCTATGCTGTGTAAGGCACCAGGGATAAGGAGAGAAAAGCAGCACGGTGCCTGCCTTTCCAGAGCTCCCTGGCTGGTGGAGAGGTGAGCGCGGATGTCCAGGCTGTGTCTCTCAGCTGCTGCAGGCCTGTGGTCTGAAAGCTGGAAGATGATCTCATTCGGAGTCATCAGAAGGCTGGAGATGGTGCTGGAGCTGGACCTGGTGACAAGTGGGGGCTTAGGGGCAGTGTGGGGAGTGCATGAGACAGGGTGGCTCCCTCAGACTTGGGTGACTGTACATTGTTATCTAGGTTGGGACACTGTTGATGGAGGAGGAAACTGCTATTAAAAATCACACAGGACCCTGGTTATAAACCGAGCCTGCTCCCAGCAGGTTGCACATATGGTCATTCTTAGTGGAATCTTCATGGACTATGTGTGTGTGTGCACACACGTACAGTCCTTCAGGATCCATGCGTGATGGGCTTTAGCACTCCTGGAGCATACCAAAATCCAGGACGCTCCAGTCCTTTATGTAAAATAGTATATTACTTGTATATAACATATGTACATCCTTCTGGGCACTTTAAATTATCTCTAGTTGTAATACCCAATAAATATAAATACAAAATCATGGTTATACTGTATTGTGTAGCAAATAATGACAAAGAAAAAAATTTCATGTTTCATGCAGATGCAATATTTCTAAGTATTTTCTACCTGAGTTTAGTTCGATTTAAGGATTCATGGCCATTGGATAGGGCTGACTGTACACATATGTGTGTGTACATTTTGTGTATATATAACCCACATGCATGTACATATAATTAAAAGTTTACTAGCTAGGTGTAGTGGTGCATACCTGTAATTGTAGCAATCTTGAGAGATTAAGGTTGGAGCAAAACCGGTCAAAGAACTGGATAGAGGCTCTCAAAGTCATGAGAACCAGGGCACATGCGCTGAAGACAGAACCCAAGGTGACTGCAGTTCCTGCACACTGTACAAGGAGCGCATCAGAAAGTGCTATTTTCAATTTCATCTGATACGAAAACAAGTGAATCTTTGATATGAAAGTTTAAATCTGGAAGCAGACCAAGTGGGTTTTTGATAGGACCACTGTCTGAAATGCCTTAGCTGCTTAGAGGAGACACCACTATAGGAATTCCCGACACAAAAGGCCCCTTTCCCTTACCCCGCGTGGCTGTGGGAGTCTGGCCCTGGGCTGGCCCCCTCTCTGCACTCGTTATCTACCTTCGATAAATGCAAAACCTCCCTAACTTCTGCTGTGTCTTCTTCAGTTCTTCCTTTAAGACACCAAGAACCTGGAAAGAATTTCTTTGGGACCCAAAAGTCTGTAACACTCTGGAAGCTAGAGGCAGGAAGATTACAAGTTTGAGCCTAGCCTGAGCAATTTTTTTTAAAAATTTTATTTTAAAGACAAAAGAATGGAGACATATGAACCAGAATAAGCCGTAAACAATACCGAAAATACAAAATTATACAGAATATAGTAGGGAATTAGCACTGGATATTGTATTATATAATGTTATCTTCGTATTAGTTAACACAAAAACATTAAAGGAAATACCAAATTATAGAGAAGATAGCAGGGAATTTGCATTGGATGCTGTATAATGTAAAGTTATCTTCACTTCTGTTAATACAAAAACGATTGAGGAAGTACAGAATTATAGATGACATAGAAGGGAATTAGCTCTGGATGCTGTACTACATAGTGTTACTTTCACCTTTGTTACTCAGTTACACAGATGATGGCCCATTTGCTCATTCAGTTTTTCTCCTCCCTCATCTCCGTTGCCCTACCACTCAATCAGTCATCTTCCCTGTGATAATAACTGTACCTCTGGGTTTATCTATACCCCTGGACTCTCGCCTTGGGAAGAGATATAGCTGCCTCAGACTATACTATAACATACATGGGTGTATACAAACTGCCATGGTCAGAGGTGGAAAAGCATGTATGCTCACAGCGGACCACCCGGCTCCACCCCATCGCCGTGCTATGGGTGGGGGCGGGTCCAGTCCGTGAGGTGGCCTCAGTGGGGCCCTCAGCGGAGCAGCCGCGGGGCACGTGCCCCCATCGGGGCACCCTTGGTGACCCGTTTGGCTCTGTCCCATCGCCTTGATGCCAGAGGCCCTTTCTTCTCCTCCCACCTCCTTCTGATCTCCAGCATTACCATTCCCCACCCCTTGCAGCTGGGCACCGGACAAACTTACGATGCTTGGTATAAGGGCTTGAAATCTCCCTGGCCCATTCTCACTGTGTTAGTTCAGGGTATGAACTGAGTCTAAAGATTAGTTCTAGAATAGAGTTGGAGGATTTTTCTCGGGTCGGCTGTATGGAGTATGTTGTTGTTTTTCAGACTCCCAGTCTGCTGCTTTTCATCTAATCCATTGCTATGGGTTCATGCAAGGTTCATATGTGCTAGCTGTAAGGAGACCCTCTTGGTGCTCACATTAATAGTTCAGGGTCAGTCCTGAAGTCCGTGGGTTCGTCCCATTGTTGCCAGGAACAGGAGGTGCTTGCCTAAGCCACCGAGACTCAAGGTGCTCCTAGAGAGAGTTCAGGGCGGGAGCTGAGTCCCAGCAACCCAGCTCATGCCTCCTGCCTGATGTTGGAGTGAGAAGGGTACGGAGCCACGCAATCCACCTCCATCTGCATCTCCCTCCAGTTGCAGTGCTGGAGCCCCCGTCTGCTCCTTGGCTGGATCCCTGGGAGTCACCATGGCTCGCCGCCAAGGTTCCCCATTGCTCTCCACCGGTAGCTGCTCACCCAGCAGAAAGGCATGGAGCCACCACTTCGAGGCAGGGACAGAGCTGGATGTGGTGGGCTGTGTACTAGTTGCACTGATTCTCTCCAGGCGCTGATTAGGAAGGTTGCCGCAGGGTGGGGACTCTGCCCCAGTGGCTGTCTTAACTTCTCATCCTCACTGGGTTTGACAACTGCTCCCGACTGCCATTGCCTCTTTTCCTCACTGCGCCCTCCCCTCTCCGGCCCTGGACCAGCTCTCAGAACTCTGATCTACCCCGGCCAAGTCGGGAGGCTTGCGTGAGCATGGGTCTCCGAAGTTGAAGCTGTGAATGCCGGAACGAGGGCATGGGCCAAGGGTGCGCTTGGAGCGGCGACCTCCTCCCTCTCCATCTCCTCTCCCTCTGACTGTGCCATGGCAGATCTCCGATCCCCTCCTCAAGAGGAGGTTTTGCTTAGTCTTTCCGAGGGTTTCAGTTCCCATTTCAGATCCTTCCCGAGTTCAGGATACACACCTCTTTCCTTTCTGTCCTTCACATGTTGCTATATTCCTATATTCCTTTGTCTGAGTGGCATTCCTCCGGGAGGTTCTCTCTCTGCTGCCTACCCGGTCGCCATCTTGAAGTCCTCTGGACTGCTGCTTTTCATCTAATTTATTGCTATGGGTTCATACAAGGTTCATATATGCAAGCTGTATGGAGACACTCTTGTTGCTCGTATTAGTAGTTTGGGGTGAGTCCTGAAGCCTGTGGATTCGTCCCATTGCTGTCAGGAACAGGTGGTGATTGCGCAGGCCGCCGAGGCTCAAGGTGCTCACAGAGGGCGTTCAGGGTGGGAGCTGAAGCCCAGTAACTCAGTTCATGCTTCCTGCTTGATGTTGCAGTGAGAAAGGCATGGGGCCGTGTGATCCACCTCCATCTGCAGCTCTCTCTTACTGTTGTGCTCCAGTTCCCATTTGTTCCTTGGGTGGATCCCTGGGAGTTGCTGTGGCTCTGGAGTCGCTGCCGATGCACCCCACCGCTCCCCGCTGGCAGCTGCCCATACAGCTGGAGAGGCAGGAGGCCACAGCCTTGAGGCTAGCCTGAGCAATTTAGAGAGCTGGTAATCTGACTGACTAATTTGAAGATAACAACATGCCATATAACAACCATTGGTGAATTCCTACCATCTTGTTTAGCAAAGCTCTGCATCATTTCTAATTTTTTTAAAAAAATTCTCTTTAATGGTTTGATCAGTCTTGCATTCTTATATCTCGTAATCTGAGCAACTTCTTTGAAGACAACTATGTAATATAATAACCACTCCTATCATTTTGTTTTGAAACCCTGTATCATTTTTGTTTTTGCTTTGTCTTGTTTCTATGTTGTTACTTTATTATTTTTTAAAATTTTCTTTACAATAAAAAAAATTTAAAAAGGGTTGGGGATGTAACTCAATGCAAAGGCCCTGTTTCATTTCTAGTACCTCAAAAATTTTTGTTTTATTGTATAACAAGCACAAAGGGCTTTATTTGTATTATTTCTTTTAAATTTTATTATAGCTTTATTTTCTTCTTAATTGACCAATAACAGTTGGACATATTTATAAGGCACAGAATGATGGATATTATCTGAAAAGCGTCATAAGCATATCTGTCACTTCCAACACTTATCATTTTTTTGGTGAGAACATTTAAAATCCTCTCTTCTAGCTATTTTAAGATGTAGAGTACAATGCATTATTATTAGCCACAGTCGCGCTACTGTGCAACAGAACATCAGAACCTATTTTGCCTCCCAGCTGGGCCAGCACCCCGCTGTCCCCCTGCATCACTCCCCACCACTCTTCTGTCTACTTTTGTGGGCTCTATCGTTTTATATGCCACATGTGAGTGAGTTCATGTGATATTTGTCTCTCTGGGCGGAAATGTTTCATTATGTCAACAGTGTTCATCCATGTTGCAAATGACATAACATCTTGTGCTTTAATGACTGAATGGTGTTCCAGTGTGCATATACCACATTTTTCTATTCTATTCTATTTCCCGCTGGTGGGCACTTAGGTTATTTCCATGCCTTGGTTATTATGAAACAGACGCTGTGATGAACATGGGAATGCAGACATTTCTTCCATGTACTGATCTCAGTTCCTTTGGTATACGCTTATTAGTGGGATTTCTGGAATTAAATGGAAAGCCCACTTAACTTTTTTTTTTTTTTTTACTATGAATATTGTCTTACTTTATTGTTGCTGAGACATAATGCCCAACATCCACAGTTTAATTGAGGGCAGGTTTATTTTGGCTCATGGTTTACAGAGGCTTCAGTTCACTGTTGGCTCCAATGCAGGGCAGCATGGCAGAGAGGCTCAGCAGGCAGGAAGATAGGATAAGGGTAGGGATACATAAGGGTAAGACCATGCCCTCATGACAACCCACCTCTTACCTCCAGGCTTCACATCCCAAGACCACCGCTAGGTCTAAACCCACGAGTGGGCTAAACCAGTACCCATGACCCCATCACTTCCCAAAAGCCCCACCTATGAGGCTTTGGGGGAACATCTAGGCAAAAGTCATAACAAACACCTTTCAAAAGACATAAAAAGGAACAGAATAAAGACTTCATCTACTGCTCATCCAGGTTTGACAGCAGCATATTTCCTTTTTCTTTTTATTAATCCATGTGTGTCATATACAATGATTACATTCACAACATATTTCCTTAATCTGGTCTCACCTGCGTGTACACACAGCACCTGCTTAGACACACATTAGGTTGGAGTATTTCAAAGCAAATTTCAAACGTTATGTTAATCTAACCCAATTTGGACTTTGTTTTTTACATAATCACTATACCATTATCATATCTGAGAAAGTTAACGAAGATCCTTCACACTCTCCAGTGATCCACCATTGTTCAAATTTTCCTAGTTTTCTCAAAAAATATCCTTTTAGAGTTAGTCTGTAGGATCCAAGAAAGACTTAAACACTGCCCTTGATTATTTCTCTTTTAAGAAACTCTTTCTCCCTGAGCTGTCTACTTACTGAAGAAATGGTTCGTGTATCGTGTAGAATTCCATGGATCACATTCTGAGTAATATGGCCTAGCCTCTGATATTTAAGTTATCAGTTCTTTTTATTTCTAGAAATTCTGGAATGTCATTTGTTGGCACTTGTGCAGACACATATTGTGATGAGTAAGGATGTCAATGTCAGCCACATGGTAAAGAAAATTCCAGGAAACCTGTTCACTCACACACTCATATAGTCATTTATTTTCAGTAAGTGGGATCAGCATGTGACAGTCGCACTACAGATTCACTGATGTAAAAGAAAGTTCCTGTCTTCAAAGAACATGAAATCTAACTTGAACAGAAAACAATGTGGTAAGGAGTTCTGGATGTTGGAGCTTACCTAACTGGTCCAGAGGTAAGAGGTATCTGAAAATAGATAGCATTTCATCCTTTTATATGTGCATTACTGCTGGGGTTCTCTAAAAGTTTATACATGAGAAATTTAAACCTCAAATTCATGTTAATAGCCCTTGAAGGGAGACCTTTGGGGGGAAATTGGGATCAGATGAGGTCGCGGGGGTGGCACCTCCACGATGATGTCAATGGCTTTGTAAGAAAAGGAACAGAGACCCGAGCTAGCACATCGTTCTGTCTCATCCTGCGATGCCCTCTGTCATGTTATGACACAGCAAAGAGGCCCCACCAGATGCGGAGGACATGCAGCTTCCTGCTCTTGCATATCCTGGGCTGCAAAACCCTGAGTCAAAACTTGTATTCTTTAAAGATTGCTTGTTGCTACAGCAACAAAAATGATTGACTAAGGTAATTACTTTTAGGCTCTAACACTTTAAACACCATGATAAGTATTTATGATAAAGAAATAATATAGTGCTGCATACACAGAGTTGACAATTTTGCACGTAGTGTTTTAAATCTGAGTTTCAGAGAGCATCAATATCAATAGTTTAGCAGATGTGTCTGCATCATTGAGCTAAATTTTTTAAGCTGGGAGTGTCACTGGATGGGGTCCAGAACGTTCCTTCAAAGAGGAGGTGGGACCTCGACTGAGCTCATCCAGAAAGTTTTGACTGTCCCAGAGGAGAATTTTAGGATACATCCGTGAGAGGCATAGAAAGTTTTTATTAGGTGGCGTTAAAGTGCATAACCACAGAAAACATGGTGTGGGCCCTCACGTGAGAGGCGCACCATGGTCTGTAGCTGGGAATACTTGTGAGTTTTGGGGAGTGGAAATCTGTGGAATTTGTGTCTATAGAAAGTGAGGGTTCAGCTGACAGGTGAAAAGCATATTTTACAGGGGAAAACCTGTAACAATAGATTGGGCCCATCTACTGTGTTTTTAAGGATGGATGATCTAAGAATATTTTTTTTACTCAGTCTTTCTTAAAATAAGATTTCTGCCCTTCATCAGCCCTTCATCACCTAAGCTAACTTGGGGACTTCCTTTAAGGGATTCGGGTGTGAAGGTCTTGGAAGAAACAAGCAAACCGACCAACCGACAAGCAGCCTCAGAAGCATAAACAAGACTGTGGAGTACAGCTATGGATAAACTTGGGTAACTGATTCTATCCTGAAGTTGTGGTTTTCTAAAAAGTACAGTTTTAAAGATACAACTTTCCCTGTCACCTTTCCGCTTGTCCTTATTTCTTCTCTCTTCCTTTAGGAGGGTCCTCTGTAAGAGGCCAAGACGGGCGAGTACCTCTGTGTTGAGAGTGGGTTTCCTGCTCAGAATCCCCTTCACGCTGTGCGCTCCCCCAAAGGACAGAGCTAGAGGGCTTTGCTGTGTTTTTTGCTGGGACATAGGTGGCCGCAATGAGGTTCGGAGGGGATGAAGAACGTATGTGTGAGGCCAACAGCTGCGGGAATGAAGACGGGGGACCCATGGGGCAAAGCGGCTTAAGAGTGTCCTTTCCTCCCTGCAAGTCTGTTGTCACATACTGGAACGGTGGCATTTGCTGAGTATTTCCTATGCTTTGCCCTCACTGTGTTTGCTTTACCAGCCTGCACGTGGGTTGGCAGCAGCTGGTTACAAGCGCTGCTCTCACTCAGGAGGGTTCTGTGGTGGAGGCCAGGCCCAGCAGGATCATGACCGTGAATGTGTAACTAATGAGCACGAGAGGGAAGCAGCGGCCTGTGTGTGCCGTTTCTGAGCAGCTGCCATGAGGCTGGAGGGCGCAGGAAGTGTGTGATGCCGCCAAAGAGGAGATAGCAGTATCAGTGATGAAAGTATAAACTTTGGAGTTGGAAACATCTAGGTTAAAATTCCAGCTTCACCAGCTATGTGATCTCGGAGGAGTGACTGTCTTGCATCTGTGAAGTAGGTTTGATACCTGCCTTATCCAGCCCCTGGGATAATGAATGAAAGAATATGCACTTAGCAAGCACTTAGCAAGTGCAGCAGCCTGCCTGAGGTGGTTTCTGTTATAGTAAGGTATGATCTCATGCATCCCTCCTAACGTTGTGGGGCAGCACAGTTTTGAGACCTTCATGGCCCTTAAGGGTGGATCTGCAGGGTTTTTGAAGACCTGGCATCCAGTGGGCAGCAAGGAATGGTTCCTGACTGATGCAAACTCCTCTGCTTTCCTGAATCAGGTGGTGGCCATTTTTTTTAGCTCTGGATTTTACTTTCTGTCCCTGCCATGAGATCTTTCATGTGTGTTTTAATGGGATTTCACCTAGGGCAGGGCTTGGCTGCAAGGCATTTCATATTTGTTTGCCTGTCAATCCATCAGGCCTGACAGAGATGGCACCAACTTTACATCCCACTTAGCTCTGGGCTTGCTATGATCCATGCCTTGGTGCCCAAAGGGACAGTGCATTTATAGCATCCTGTCTGTTTGTCTTCTGCCTTAACCTTGAAATGGTGGCTTTGACTGATTTTGTTAACTCTGCCTTGGGGACAGATGGCTGATCTTTGCCATTCCTTTCTTACCCTATTCCATTTCTCTGCGAATGGAACCTTTTTATCTCTGAGGTAGGGCTTTATACTTTCCATTTGCTCACATCCTGATTGGAAACAGTGCCTGTGGAGGTGGCGGGCTGTCTGGGAGTGGAATATGCCAGAGATTCCCGGTCTGCTTTTCCTGAAGCAAGTGCCCATGCATAGATGTGGGGAGAGGAGCAAGTACTAGGAACCGTCTTTCTCCTTTGGGTACAGGGATGTCAGCATTGCTAATACTAAATCGCTTAAACACAGCTACCTTGTTTGGCGTTTTCTGGTACTCAGAAAATGAATGCCAGATTCTGGTTCCAGAATTCTGGGATGTTAAATCAGGGGCCTTGTGAGACTTGCTCACTTAGATGCTATGATTTGCTGGAACATGTTTGGAGGGAAGGGAGTAGTTAAAGGGAGGTTTAAGAAGGTGCACAGCACACTGTGTAGTGGCCTCATAATTATTTTCAAGATAATATGTTGACATGAAGTTAAGATAGTGTTTTACACATCTTTAGGAGGCAGTGTGAAATACGCAGTTGAAGCATCAGTGGTCAGATGGGCAGATGAGGAAATAAGGTAGTTCTGGGGTGGGAACACAATTTCAATGTGTTTGTTTCCCCACCAACCAAAGAGGCAGACATGATTCATGCTGCTTGCCTATACCTTTGCAGGTACCCACTTTTCATAGTGGTCTTCTCTGCGTATGTTTTTATAAGCATTGAGACACAGAAAACTTTTTTTGTCTTTTCTTTCACAACAACTTTATTTAAACCTGAAATTTTGTGAAATCCCCACATTTGGAGGTTATGGGAGAAGAGGAAGGTTTATCTTAGAGTATCCATAATATTCTGTGGTGGTCTGTGCACGTGTGACACTCAGGTTTTTTTATGTAAGTGCTCCTAGAGATTGGACCTAGAGCTTTTGAGCTGAGCTTCATCCCCAGTACTTTAAATGTTTTAAGAAAAATTTTGAGACAGAGTCTTGCTAAGTTGCTAAGTTGCTTGGGCTGGACTCAAACTTCCTATCCTCTCACCTCAAACTTCCAGAGTTCTGGGATTCTAGGTATGTATCACTTTATCTATTTGGGTATAATTTGACATGCAGTTCTTGATAATTATACAACATCTGTTGAGTAAAAAGAGGGTCTTTAGTCTCAGCCACATGCTGTGCTCAAAACCAGTACCCTCTCACCCTTTCCCTAGTCCCAGCCTACAGTGCAGTTCTCTGCCCTGCAAGGTGAGCTTTCCTTTGGATCAAGTAGGTTATGCTGTGGTAACAACTCCTGGCTTTCAGTAGTGTAACATAACAAGGACTTATTTCTTATTCATGCTACATTCCCTTTATAGGACACAAAAATGTTCTGCTTTTACTGGAAATACTCAGGGATCCTAGCTGACTAGGAAGCCACAACTGAGAAAGTTGCTGGTCATGAGATGTTCTAGAAATTCTTGCAGCTCTAATTAAGAGTTTCAGGTTAGAGGAGAAAGGGATCAGAATATTTCAGGGACTATTAATCATGATATATCAACCAGTCTTGCATGTCTGTATTTGTTTTCCTGAGTATACACTTCAAAGTTATCAATATATAATACAACAACCATTATTAATTCCCTGTCACCTTGTCTGTAATTCAGTTTTGATTATACTATTCTGGTGCTACTTTGTAAGTGGTTGTCTGTTTGTTAATATGTTTTCACTCTTTTACTTTAAAAAAAAGAAATACTTAGTAGACTAGTGTGGCACGGTTCTGAGTGCATCTGTGGATGATTGACATGTAGACCAGCAAGCTGAAAGGGGACAACCCATCACCATAGTGGGTGGCACCAGCCATGGACTTGTAGCCTGGGTGGAATAAAAAAGGGAGAAGAAAATGCACTGATTCCAGAGTCCAGTCTTCCTGAGCAGTCTGTTCTTTGTTGCTGTTCCTGTTGGACACAGATTTGCAGGTCTCTGGTTTCATCAACTGACCTGTGCAGACCTGCATCAGGGAACTTACTGTGAGCTCCTTGGGCTTTGACTGTGGACTTGGGCTGCATCTGAGTTCCCTCTTGTTCTGCAGCTTCTCTCTTCTTGGGCTGAGCAGCTACTGAATCCTGTGGCTCTCCAGTGCACCCATGGCCATAGTAGACTCTCTGGTCTCTGATCCTGTAAGCCCACCTAATAAATCCCCTGCATAATTATACATATATTTTCTATTGATTTTGTTTCTCTAGTAAACCCTAACTCATACAGATGTTGGTATGGAGAGTGGTTATAGAGATAGAATTATAAGGATGATTTTCTCTAATTGATTTAATGGCTCCTGGAGTTTACTCTTAAATATGATGAGACCTAAAGTTGCCATGGTACTCTTCTGATGATGTAGAGTGAATATGACTGATCATCTGTGGAGCGCACAATTTGAAGTAATATGCAACATAGGTTCACTTAATTATCCTAATTTGCTATTTGTAAAGTGCACAGAATTTAGTTACTTTATGTACAATACTTTTGAACATTTTTGGAAAGCAGGAAATATAATGATGCTGGGTGGTTGCTCTTAGCATCTCTGGACAAACTACTAAAGGAAAATAATAAGCTCAAAGATTCAAATTCTGAGCTTGAGACATAGAAAATCTAAAGGCTTCTAAGTGTGTTCTGAAGGAAACTCTTTTCCTCTTTGGCCATAGGGCTAAACACAAGCCCTCATACTGTGAGTGGGTGAATTACCGTGCAAGTTTAATGCATAGCCTCAAAGGGTATCTGTAGTTAAAGTGAGAGCGCTGATTAAAACAGAATGGGATCCCATACATTGGGATGGAGATGTATTAAAGGAACCTGATGAGACTGGGAACATTGAACTACTAAATTCTGATGAAATTATTTTGCAGGGGATGAGATTTCCTCACCCTCAGTGGCAGAGACATCCCATCCCATTCCCTGAGGTGCTGGCCTTTCTACCTCTGCATGAGGAAACTAATCCTGTGTTTCCTATGGAAACAGCATGACCTTTCCTGATGCAGTCATAAGCAAGACAATGTCAACACTCTACCCTCACCATGCACTTTTGCATCTAGGTCTAAACCAGCCCCAAATCTCAAAAAGCTCCTAAAGGTGAGGTACACAGCATAACCCATGAAGAGGTATGCCACATTCCCAAAGACTTCTTGAGTTTTCTAATTTGTATAAGCAGAAGTCTCGGGAATAAGTATGGGAATAGATTCTAAGGAGTCGGGTAGTGATGTAAGGAGTGTAAGCTGACTTTCTTGAGAGGGAGCCAGTCATCAGAGATTGTGGATTTAATGTTACAGTTTATGGAGTTAAAAAAAAGTGCTAATAGTTTATTTGGTTGATTGACTGAAAGGTGGATCAAAAGATGACCCACTGCGAGTGAGCTGAAGATGTCTGACTTTCCTTGCTTTGCTGTTGATGAGGATATTCAAAAGCTTAGGGGAATGGGAACGTTGGAGTGGATTTGCCAAGAAAATCCTCCACACTGTGTACTCTTCCACACTGGAGGGTCCAGAAAACACGCTGCTCACTAATACATTAAGAAACAGATTTGTGAAGGGATCACGATCATCCTTGAAGAACCCTGTCATTATTCTTCTTCATATGCCAGGCCTTACTGTCGGGTCACCCAGCACTCAGGTGGGAAACTTAAATGTGATGGCTGTAATTGGATCCCTGGAGAGGCAGGGAAGAGGGGGAGTACTCAAGCACTAACAACTTGCTGGGTATTTACTGTAATGGGCCGCGGAAACAAAGTAATGATTGCAATAGTCTCACACATGTAGATCTGTGGTGTTGGTTAGTTCATCATGGTGTTCCTACAAGTGAAACAGACCGGAAGCCAACTAAATTTTTTACTAGATTTATATAATCACAACCTTTTTAGGCTAAATGAATAAAAACATACCTTAAATGATAGCAACAGAAAATCACAGCCTTTCAACCAGTTCCCAAATTAGAACTACTTCACTCAGAACCCCTTAGATTAAGGGGAGGCCAGTCTCCAGGAAAGACCCTGCTGCACTACTAAAAAGTGATACTGTGAATTTTTCTCCCATTCTTTCCTAAGGGACCTATGGCTTAATTACACACTGGGGAAAAGGAAACAATCAGATATTTTGGGGACTACAGAACACTGGTTCTGAAGTAATGTTGATTCCAGGTAATCTGGAAAATCACTGTGGTCCTTCATTAAGAGTAGAAGCCTATGGAGGTCAGGTGATCAATGGCATTTTAGCCAAAGTCAAACTCACAGTGGGTCCCAAATCCATTCAGAGTCCATTTTTCCATTTCCAGATTGCATAATTAGGATAGGTGTACTTAGTGCTTGGCAGAATCCCTATATTGACTCCCTACCTGTGGAGGGAGTTGCCTCTGCTTGGGAAATAGCAAATCACAAACAATATCATATCCCAGGCAGGATTACAGAGATTAGTGCCACCATAAAGGACTTGAGAGATGCAGGAGTCATAGTTCCACCAAATCCCTGTCCTGTTTGGCTTGAGCAGAAGGTGAATGCGTCTTGGGGAATGACCGTAAGCTTAATCAATCAGGTCGTGATCCCAACTGCATCCACTATACCAAATGTGGTTTCCTTGCTTGAGCAGATTAACACATCTCCTGGTACCTGGGATGCAGCTATTGATGTGGCGAGTGCCTTTTTCTCTATACCTGTCCATAAGGTCTTCCAGAAGCAATTTGCTTCCTGCTGGCAAGGCCAGCACTGTGTCATCACTGTCCTACCTCAGGGGTATATCAACCCTCCAGCCCTTGTTCACAGCTTACATTGCACAGATCTTGACTGCTTTTTTCTTCCATAAGGTGTTGCATTTGGCCCATTACATCGATGGTATTATGCTCATTGGACCAAGTGAGTAAGAAGCAAAGAAGTAATAACCACTGTGGCATTTTTGGCAAAGCACCGTGTGTCAGAGGATGGAGATGAACTCAACTCGAATTCAAGGGCCCTCCACCTCAGTGAGACTCCTCGGAGCCCCATGGTGGGGCACATACAGTGACATCCTTTCTATGGTGAAGGATAACTTGTTGCATTTGGTCCCTCCTACAACCAAGAAAGAGGAACAATGCCTAGTGGACCAATTTGGATTTTGGAGGCTACACATTCCTCACTTAGGTGTGTTACTTTGTCCCATTATTGAATGACTTAGACAGCTGTTAGTTTTGAGTGGGGCCCAGAACAAGAGAAGACTATGCAAAAAGTCCAGGCTGCTTTGCTGTCTGCTCTGCTACTTGGGTCATGTGATCCAACAGGTACAACGGTACCTGAGGTGTCAGTGGAAGATAGGGATGCTGTTGGAACCTCTGGAAGGCCCCCATGGGTGAATCACAGAAGCAGCGCCTTTGTGGCTGTTATCTTTGGACATCAGTCTTAGAGTCTCCAGTTTCTTGTCTTCCAATGCAAACCCACACCAGTGACTCTCTGGGGAGCTTGTAGGCTCTTGATCTTAGATTGGCACTGCATTGTTGATCCTTCTTGTTCTGTGCCTTCCATCTTCTTGGCCCCTCCAGGGTACAGACAGCAATTGTAGACTCTCTTGCTTCTGATCCTATGAGCCTAGCTAATAAATCCTCTTATATAATTATACATAATTTTCTAATGCTTCTGTTCCTCCAGAAGCTTCTAACTAATGCAGTGCCAATCCAAAGTATACTGCTTTGTCATAAGGATTGTTTTGAGCTGAAGACCATTAAAAAACAGCAAATAGAGAAGGAACTCTCTGCTGTCTCCTTTCTAATTAGAAGCAGGACATGAATTTCCCTTTGTAAAGTCACCCCTCCTCCCATTTCCCATGCCAGGAAGAGGAGAATATTTCTTAATCACAGAGACAACTCTTATCGTTGGAGTGGCACCAACTTGAGCCTGTATAATAAACTTTATCAAAATAACCTTTATCTCTTATTCCTGTCACCTTGTACTTACCTTCCCACAATTTATAGCCTTAGAAAATAAACCCCTGTCCTTTGTCTTGACACTTCTCCACAATTTATTGTCCTTTGTTAAAATGGTATATATACTTTCAAAGTTTTAGTTCCTTTCTGTGAAAGTGTGGTGTGCATACAGAATAAGTCTTTTCTTCTTTCTATTTTTTTCAGTTGCATTTTCTGGCCCCAGGCATTGAACCTAAAAGAGTAGTAGAGGACCACCTCGCCCATTCAGAAGTGGATCAAGTCACCCGACTAGAACCATCACATGCCCACACCTTATGCCCAGATGTTGGGGGGACTGAAATACTTGTCAAACAGCATTCATGACTACCCCAGAGGCCTTTGCTGCCCTTTCCTGTGTACTGGATATAGCACTAGCAATACATTTTACTGCTTGTTACATGTCAAGCACTGTGCCAACTGCACAATATTCTTCTTCCCAACAGTCCTGTGAAGTGGGCACCATTACCAGATCAGCCATTTTACAAAGAAGGAGACTGAGGTACACAGTGGCTAAGTGACTGACTAGGTCAAACAGTAAATGATGGAATCTAGATTCAGACTTCAGCACCTGTCTCTGAAGCACTAAGCTTCCACCCCCACAATTTTTTATCACTTTCATTTGAGTTGAAGTCATGAAAACTATCAAAGATGGTCTACAAACACTGAGTCTCAAGAGAAGTGTGGGTCAGTGTCCTGATATCTTCCCTTCCAGGAAACTCCTTAATTTCCATTGCAAGTTTGCTATACTTATGACCAGAGGCTATCTAGCTTCTTCTATTCAGGGGTAAGGGGAGCATGGTGGCTTCTGGGATATCAGTTCTGAAGTCCAAAGATAATGTTTGTTTTGCCAAAATGAAACAGAAATACGATATGACTTATACAGTATCAAGTGAGAGTGTATCAGGCTCACTGTAAATTCACTGCATTTGTATAATCCTCACAACACTCCCATTGCTATCCCCTCTTTACAGATGAGGACACTGAGGCACGGGGAAGTTATGCAAATTGCCTGACTGACATGACCTGTAAGCCGAGGAAGCAGCAAACCTTTGAAAAAAGTATGGGATTGAAGAGTGGTTGGATTTGCCTGAACTGATGGTATCAGATCAGTTTTAGAAAGGGTATCAGTGCTTTCATAAGAATGCGTCTCCTAATCTTCCACTTACAGAGCCAGAGGCAGCTGTAAATGAAAAGGGGAAAACATGGAGAAATGGAGGGAAATTACTAAAGTGATGCTTAATAAAAGACATCTGTTCTAATGTATAAAGATGGGGCATTTTTTATTGGCTTATCCCTTGTTACTGAACGTTTTTAACCAAAAACATTCGGTCCTCTTAGGTACCTTAAATAACCCCTTTTCTGTGTTAGTGACTCTACACTCCCTTTTAAGGTGGGGTGTCCTAGGCACTGCTCAGCCTCAGCTGCCTCACTGTGCGGTCATCACAAATACTCTTCTGGGGGCTTTAGAATCCATGAGATTTGTTTATTGAAATAATCTCGAAATTGAATTAAACTTCCAAGTTCATTACAAGGAATTTAACTTTTGCTGAACCACTTGAGAATAAGTTCCTGAAATGACCTCCCATCACTGCTGAATATAGTTACAGTGGTGTTTTCAACAGACAGGAATATGCGCCTGCATCAGGGGCTGTCAGAGTGGGATCCCAGCACCAGGGTCCCCTATGAGAACTCACTAGAGATACATGTTCTTGAGCCCCACCTCAACCCACTGAATCAGAAACTCTGGGGTGGGGGCCTCGCACCTTTACGTATTAACAAGTCTTCTTGGTGGCTCAGATGAACACTCAAGATTACATGTCAGATAATTTGTAGAACGTCCTATATCACCTCAACAGAACCACCAAATCAGGACATGAATATGGGCAAGACTAATCTCTACTCCACACAATTTCCCCAGTTTTCATGTTCTTTATATTAAAAGGATGATATCTGGACAGTCATATCCCTTTCATAACTTTCAGTGTGGGACAGTTTCTTACCTTTCTTGGGTTTTTATCACCTGAATGCCTTCGAAGATGATAGGTTTGTGATTTTACAGTGATCCTCTGTGAAAGGAGGAGTGCGCCTTTTTCCGATATTTTCTCACGATTAGATTCAGGTCATGCGCCTTTGGCAGAAATGCTGCAGCTGTGATGCTGAGGACTCATTGCATCCCGTCAGGTGAGGCTCAATTTCACATTGTCCCAATTAGGATGCCTGGTGTCTGCCTCGTCCCACTCTGGGTCACTTTCCTACACGGAGGAAGTCTTCACTCTGCTTGGATTCTGTCACTGTGAGCTGAGCTACTGCTCATGCACCTTCGGTGTCTCCTCACGCAGTTAGGTCTCTGATTCTCTGGACTAACCCTTCCTCGCCCTCAGCTCCGGAATCGCACACTGGGTCAGACCATCTGTCTCTCTCCATCTCCTGTGATTGCCTTCCTCACTGCACCTGAGCCCCAGTGATTCTGCTCCTCTCTCTCTCGGCTGCTCTGCCTCTGTGCAGTTTAGTACGCCCTCTTTTCCCTGAAAAGCTCCAACGTCCCACCCGTCCCAAAGTCCTGAGGGCTTTTCCCTTCCCCAGAGCTCTGATTCCTGGGCTCAGGTCCCCTTCGGAAGCAGAAACTAAGTGAAGAGAGAAGCTGCTTATGAAAGAGTCAGATGAGAGCGTCAGATGCAATATTTGAAAGCGAGCTTGCAGAATAAATTTTCTGGTTTCCATAAACTACCTGAATCTGAACTGGGGAAGGGGATGAATTTGGAGGCTGAAGGAAAGAGGAGAGTGGGAAACCTTCTGGCGGGGCAGAGGGCTGAGGGTGATGGCATAGAGGTTATGTGCTGAGTACCAGGGAATCTCGTGTTGATCACTAAGCTGTCTTTGCTGTCACTAACAGTCAGTGGTCACCTATAAACTCTGCGTGTCTGGGTGGAAATGACTCCTGGAAGAGCCTAGAAGATTCTGCCCAGTCTCTTTCCCTCTCCCAAGCATAGCTTGATGCTGATTGTGGGTCACTCTAAGGCTCTGAGGCTGAAGACTAAGGAACAGTACAGTCCCCCTTGAGTTCAGATGGTGGTGTGAGGAAAGCCTGTCTTTTTATCAGGATGGGGCTCAGGGGGATGGAGCAGAATGACAGGGCAAATGCCCTTTGGCTGTGACAGCGGTAAACACTCCTTGTGTTATTATTGGTAGTATAGTAGATATATATGGAAACTAAAGTATAAGCACAGCTTGATGTAACATGCAAAATACCCCAATTCAATTCTGCAGCACTGTAGAAGTACAGTGATAAATAATAAGCATATACCTCAATTTCTTCATTGATCAGCTTTGTTTTGTATTTGTTGACATTGCTTGAAAAAGGAAGGATGTCATTCCTTTTCATCGTCCTTTTGGTCTGACTTCACTCTCCCTATTTATTAAACTTTTAAATCTCCACTTCGTAAAATGAGACATGTTATTTCCTCCTCCCACGTCTCAGCTGGTCAGGCACGCGATTTTGTAACATTTATATTGCTTTACATTTTAATTCAGTAAAACATTAAGATTCAACAGCATTATAATATTTACTATAGGCCTAGTTAGCATTATAGATCTTTAGAAGAGGAGATGGAGTAAATTGCTACTGAGGCATTTCAAAGGAAGGTGCTGTAGGCTTCAAGGGCAGATAGATTCTTCTCAAAATCATACCTCATGTCCCTTCACAATTGGAGTGTAACTTCCTAGAAACATTTATTAAATGTTTATAACTATATTACTTTTTTCTCCAGTTGACTGAAGGAATGTATTAACAACATTCCTAGGCTCATTCAGCCTTCAAAGCAAATCACTGGCTGAATTCCCTAATGTCTTTCTAAGCATGCTCGGAGCCTGAGATTTTTTCTTATTGTATTTGACTATTGATTATGTTGTTTTTGGGGTTCTGTATCTTTTTATTATTTAATTGTTATTTTACCCAACTTTGTTTTCATGTAGTTTACTCTCAGTAGTTTTTGAAGAAAGTATTTATAAAAGGTAAACTTTGTGAGCTGGTATGTGCCTGAAAATGCCTTTTACCCTTGAACTTGATTAATAGTTTGTCTCAGTCTAGACTTGCATTGAAAGTAATTTTTCCTTCTGAAGTTTGAGGACATTGATTCATAGTTTTCTAGGAGAATTTCCTGAAATAGCTAAAGATATTGTTAATTTTTAATTTTAATTTATGCATTGCGGGTAACCTGTTTTCCCTTTACTCAGGGTCTTGTTTTTAGATCTGATATTCTTAAATATTTGGAGAGTGGTGAGGATTTGTAAGGACTGCTTTCCATCTAGGGGTCTTTGATTATTTTGGTGATTTATTTATGCCTTCAATATTATCAAACTTCTGCTGGAAGTCTCTTGCCAGAGCTTCCCCTGAATGCACAGGGCTCTTTACACTCAATCCTCTTTCATCTGCTCTTTTTTCTCTAAACTTGAATTTTCCATCTTCCATAATTTTTCAATGTTTTCTTCCAGTCATTCTGCTGAATATTTCATTAATCACATATTTTAATTAAATTAAAAATTTTTTGATGCTAGCAATTGAACCTAGGGCCCTGAGCATGCTAGGCATGTATTCTGCCACTGTACTACATTGTCAGTAGCAGTCGTATTTTTTAATTCCATGAATCTGTTCTTGGATTATTCCCTTTACAGAAATATGATTTTATCTGCAAATAATACATTCACTATTATACATTTTTAATCCTTTAAACTTTTTTTTGAAATAATAGACCCTGCAGGTTAAGCTTTTCGTGGGGGGAGAGTACCGAGAATCGAACTCAGGACCTCACACTTGCCAGGCAGGTGCTATGTCACTGAACTAAATCTTCAGGCCTGAGTTTAAGTTTGAAACTAATTTTTCTTTCTTAGGGTTATTCTGTGTTTTTCCTCAACTGTCTGCCAAACCCTGGTTATACGTTTTTATTTGCAATGGAAAGACTGTCAATTAATGGCAAGTTAGGCAGAGTCATAACTTGGTACACCTGAGCTGCTCTCACTCAGTTCGGTCAATACAGAACTGAGAGCAGCTCAAGCTTTCACCAGAAGCTCCTTCCAGGGCAGAGCATGTTTACTGGGGGCCTTCACTTCAGGATGTAGAGGGGGACTAGAAGGCAGGTAGCTTCTGTACCTCTGGTGTTTTTATACTTGGGCTACTGCCCTTCCAGAGGGCAGCAGCCTGCCCCAGCTGGATTCTGAGTTTCTTCAGGAGGATCATACCCTTCATTTCTCTCCCTCACGTCACCCCTCCTATGAGCTCTTGCTAACTTGGAAGACTGTTTCACGCAAAAACACTTTCAATTCTACCACTGCTTCTTCAGTGGATGCTCCAAGCAGTGGCATTTCTGCTGCAGTTGATCCACTTTGTCTTCTTCCACCTTCTAGAAGTTTCTTAGAAACTTTAGCTTACTGCCGTATTTCCTTATGAGTGGTAGCACTTTGAGGAATGCTACAAGGTCCCTCTCCCATTGTTCTTTCCTTCCTTCCCTCCCTCACTGCCACTAAAATCTGTTTTGGGTCCAGGAGGAGAAACATGTACATTCATCTTGCAATTTGGAACTTGAAAAGATTTATTTAATTTCATTGTTGCCTGGAGTATTTCTTAAAACTTTTCAGTTATGTGATGGTTCTATTTTATAAAACTCTATATATGTATGTATGTGTTTCTGTCATTTTTATATAAGCAAGGATTATTCATTGGGTATAAATTATTGGGCTAAAATTATTCTTAAAATTTAAGGCACACGCCTCTATAGCTTATTTCAGTAGCTGAAGCCAATCTAAATGTTTTCCCACCATATGTTCCTGCTACAGTACATGCGAGATTTTTAATTTCATTACTTGCTTAAAATTTTAGCATGTCAAGACTAAGGACGATAGGTCTTTCTAAAAATTATTTTCCCTAGAATGCAGTTATGTTCACCTCTGAATCTTGGCACATAGTAGGCGCTCATTAAAGTCAAGTGAGTGAATGAGTAATCACAACATTAGAATTTGAAATCTTGGTATCTCCTCAGTTTAGGAATGTCTTCTTTTATTATGATTTGGGTAGTACTTATTTTTCAGCTATTCAGATTTCTGTCCCATGAGCTGCTGTAGTTCTTGGCTTGTTCACTCTGTCATTGATTTGACTTTATGCAGTATATTTCTGGTATTTGCTGCCTCCATGGTGGGTTTAAGTTCTCTTATTACAGGCTAGCATCCTTGCCATCTTTCCTCACATTGCCATTTTTATCTTGGAATATTCTTACATCTCAGTGTTCCTTCTTATGGATTTCTGTCTTGTTCCACAAAGGCTATATACTTAGGCATTTTAGTGAGGATCCTAGTTTTAGTGATTTTTTTCTCTGTAAGTTTTAATAGTTTTATTAGTCCATTTGGGCTCTAACAAAATACCCATGCATGGCTAGAGAGAAGGAATACAGATTTACTTCTCATAGTTCTGGAGGCTGGAGATCCGAGGTTAAGGGGCCCACAGATTCAGTGTTGGATGGGGCTGTTTTCACTGCTTCTGAGATGTCACCCTTTGCTGCGTCTTCCCGAGGAGAGGAATGCTGTCCTGCAGTGGAGGCAGTGTTCCTTCTCCCTCTTCATAAGTTCGTTAACACATGCACGCAGTTTCTCCCATGACTTAATCATCTCCTGAAGGCCTCACTAGTTAATACTATGTTAGTGATTAAGTGACCTATGTTAGTGATTAAGTTCCAGCACAAAGAGTTGGGCATACATTCAGATGTTGTAGTAAATCAATTTCAAGGATGCTTATTTTTTTCTCTCAGAGATGTCAGCATGACTTCTGCTTGTCTGTAGTAGTTTTTCGTACAGCCCATTTTTTAACCCTTCTGCTCTCCAATCCACAGACAGAGGAATCCAAATGTTTGTCTGCAGAGAGCTCAGACCTTGTCCTCATTTCCCACCTACTGAGGTGTGAATCACATCTCCTTCTCAGTGGTGGTTGGGAGTGAAAGCCCTTACGCCTAACACTGGTAAGCAGATTTGCACTAGGACATTTTCCCTGACTGAACTGGGATTCTCTTGTCCCTTCTCTGCCTGACCCTGTATTCACCTGAGCACCTGCTCATAGGGTTTCTAATTGTCCTTGAATCAGGTCAAAGTTCTGTGTCCTTGATGGCTCATTTGAGGTGCTTTTACTTCCCAGAATTTGATATGCTACTGATAATTTCTGCACTCTGCACTCCTCTACCTCCTCTGTACTGATTATTTTGGAATTATAGCCTTCAGCTTTGCATATGCATGGGTCACTTATTTAATTTATATATCCATTTTCATAGCAACATTATTCTTAAGGACCAAAAGATGGAGGTAACCCAGCTATCTGGGACTAGATGAGTGGAGAAACAAAATGTGATACCTGCAGTGGAAGATCAGTTATCCTTACAAAGGAGAGGAATTCTGCCATGTGGCACACAGCATAGGTGAATCTTGAAGACATTATTCTAAGTGAAATAAGCCAGTTTCAGAAGGACACAAACTGCTGGCTTCACTTATTCATACTTAGAGTAGTCCACCTCAGAGACCTAATAAGTAGACTATTGATAATCAGGGGTTAGGAGAATGGGGACTTATTATTTCAATTTTGGGAAATTAAAAATGTTTTGGAGATGGATGGTGGTGGTAGTTGAACAACAATGTGAATGTAGTTAATGCCACATCACTGTACACTTAACAATGGTTATGATGGTATATTTTCCAATATCTATATCTTAGACTGTTTTGTGTTGCTATAACAAAATATCTGAGCTTGAGTAATTTATAAAGAATAGAGATTTATCTCTTAACAGTTCTGGAGTGAGGACATTCAAGATCAAGGAGCCACACCTGGTGGCTTTGTTGCTGGATTGTAACATGGTAAAGGGCATCACTTGGGTAAGAGGAAGAGAGAAAGGAAAGATGTTTGTGACTGGTGTTTGTAACAAACCTTTTCTCATGTTAACAAGCCCATTCTGGTGATAATGACACTGATCCATTCATGAAGCCAGCGGCCCCAAGAGCCAGTCATCTCTTAATGGTTCCACTTCTCAACATGGTTGCATTGAGAATTAAGTTTCCATCATATGAATCTGGGAGGCACATTCAAACATAGCAATGTATTGTAACATGATTAAAAACATTTTAGATACTTATAATATACACTAATTTAGATAATAAGGACAGTACTATGGCATCCTTAGATCATGGTGTCCTTGACCCACAGATTGTGTTGGTATTGACTTTGCTTTGGTAAACCAGGGAGTGGACAGTCCAGAAAGAAGGATGATATCTTACCTTTCACAGCTCCTCTCTTTGGTGTTAGCCAATGTTTAAATATGTGTACCTCATTTTTATGGCAATAGCATGTTGATTTATGGTGGTCATAATACAATATTTAACACTGAAGTAATTCTGGAAAATATAGAATACTGAGCTATAAAATTTATTAGGACTTTCTCTTGCCTAGTCAGGTATAACACCTGCCAACCTGTGTTTAGCTTCTACCTACCAGGAAGATTGAGGAAATCTAACATGATTATTATTAACTGATGGTGTTGTTTCAGAGATACATGGCAGAGAGACACAGATGAAATAGATGCCACACCCCTTATACTGGGGAATCTTTTCTGTCCACGAGAAAAAGGAGGTACATTTTTAGATAAAATCAGGTCTAGATGTATATTGCCAAGCCTCTTCAAATACACATTTTCTCATCTTTAGAGGGGGCTGGAACCAACACTTTTCCTAGGAAATTGTTGAACTAAATAATATATGGGTTTGGCACACAGTAGGTGCTGAAGAAAAGTTATTTTCATTAAAAAGTGAGATTGAATGAGAAAAGTTGGAACTCAAACAAAATGTTTCTGTATGAGTAGGAAATATTATTTTTTCTCCTAAAAGGCAAATATTCTGAAATGAAGAAGCAAAACTAAAGTCATATGAGAGTGGATTTTGCTGTAGATTCTTGTTTGTGTGGGTAGATTGACAATTATTTCTAAATCCGTGAGGAAGCTAATGTGTTACACATATGTGGGTTGTAATGCTCATTTAATTAATTCTTTGTCCATCTATGCCTTAAAAATACAGTGGAGTAGCTATTCTATAATTCTGCATTTCCCAAGTATGCATGTGCATACACACATGTACATGCACACACAACTTTGCATAGTTTATGTGCTTTGACATTTCAACAGCTCATATACTTTTTAAATCATCTTTATGCTCTTGCCTTCTAAAAATAACGTTTAAAATACTTGACTAGGCATAAACTACTGTGATCTCTTTATGTAAAAATTGTAAGCTGCTGAGTTAAGTCGTTGGAATAATGGTTCAAGTTTTAATCTCTGTCTCAAGCCCCTTTCCTCGGGTGGAATGCTGGTAACATGTTCCTGCACTTCCCTGTGTGTATATCTATTTTCACCTCTAAAATTTTTTCTTACTTGTGTGTCCATTTCTCCCTGTAGATTATGGGGAGTATAGTCTGCAAACCAGACTATACATTATGCATTTTTATATCTGCACCAGCCCGCATAATACTTACACTACTTGATCATGGTAGGTGCTCCCTAATGTTTGATGAGTTTATTGAGCCTTGGCCATTACACTTAATGATGATCTCAGTTTTCTTCCCTTTCTTTTGATGTTAAAGATAATTACTATTATTTTATGCAAACCATGCAGAAAGCCTAGTGAGATACTATTGAACATACATTAAAATGACTCAAGTAACTTGTAAGTACTAGAATATTTTTTTCATTCATTGAAAATACTATTTAGGGTGTTTCAAATATCATTTAGGTTGATGACAATTTGTTTCTTCTCAGTCTTTCCAGAAGAGATTTGAGTATGCTGGTTCATCTTGTCTCTAGAAGACCATATTTCAGAGCTTCTGGGTTAGGAGGTGGGCAAGTCTGTCTTATGGGATGACCTCATGATGGAGTTTTTAGGCTTTTCTGTAATGAAATCCCCTAGGATAAAGTACGGGCAGCACCACCTTTTCCTCAGTTCTGCTCTCTTGTTAGCAGTTGGATGGAGAAGTTCTGTAACCCTAACACTGAGGGAGACTGGGAAGGAGGTGATTACTGCTTTCCTCATCACTGTGCTTGCAGAATAGGAGCTGACAAAGATCAGTGTGAGGTAATATTTGGTGAGGAAATTAAGAGGAGTGATTGCTGAGTGGCTGGACTTGGATGGACTGAGATGAAGATCTGTTATTTTTGGCAAAGGACCTAAGAAATTATCAATATTCCATTGCTCTTTTTCAACATGAAGCAAATGCTAAATGCACAAAGTTGAACAGAAACAGTAAAACAAAAATAAACTTCCCCAGTATTCCATATTTGGAATTTACAAAACTAAGATGCAACAGAGGATGATGTTGGCAAGAAAATGTTTTGTTTTTTCAACATCTCCAGTTAGAAGGGCCAGCAAAATAGGATCCAGCTTTGCCATGGCTGGTAGATGTGTTAGAGGAACTTGACTTCACTAAATTCCCACTTCTTAGTCCTTTTGGGCCCACATTGACTAAATAGGCTCAGCTTAGTTCTCTAAAGAAGTGGTTCCTTCTGAGAATGCAGTTTGACAAGAGAAGCCGCACAATCCTAAAGACCAGGATTTTTTTTTTACTGATGCTATTTTACAAATCAGGAGATCACAATTGACTGGGGGGAAATTCTACCTACCACTCAGAGAGAATGCAGAAAAGGCCAGGGTTGGACAGCAAGTGGGGATAATCCTGTCCTAGAGAACATGAGGGATTAATAGATGACAAAATGGAAATTCCAGGCTGTAAGGTAGGTGGAGCGGGGTCAACAGTGAGGTTTCTCCAGAACTCTGTAAAGCAAGCCAGAAAACCCACCCCTATGGTGGTGAGATCAGCTACCTTCATATACATGTGAAAAATCATAAAGGCCTAGAATCAGAAAAATACCAGATGACTATAGCCTCAAAGATGGATTAATAAAATCAAAGAAAGATTACTCTCAAAAGAAGGGGACTATTATCATGGGCTTTGGGAAGGGTAACCCAAGCAAGTTTCATCATTAATTTAATCTTTTTTTTGTTTACTCATGTTGTGCAGAGGGCTTTAGACTTCATGGCCTGTTGGCATCTGAAGTGAACAGTGTGTCCCTGAAGCAGCTGGCTGCCTGAGATGTCCATGCCTGTGAAGTTCTCACTCATCTAACCCTGTAAATCATCCAACAAAGATGTACTAGTCATTTCCTGTGCATCAATACCCATAATTATAAAAACCCTCCTTCCTGACTGAAGGCCTTCACTTTGCTGTTTTCAATGTAAGCTTTAAGAAGTTAGGCACTTAAAAATTTCTTTACAAATTGTTTTCAGCATAGTTGCTCCTACAAGCATTCCAATAAGCTCCCTCGGAGGAACGTTAATTACTGTGTGAAAAATAATAAAGAAAGGTCAATTTGCCTAATCGTTCACCAAACATACAGGAGCTGCTGTTGTGCAGTCAGACTCATGATTCTGTGTGGGAGATAGACAGTTACAGTAGACTTTGACAAGTATTTTGATGGCCTAGAGTTCAGGGTGTAGAGAGAAGTGTTGGGTTGAGATGGCTGGGAAGATATCCCAAAAGAGGTGATCTCTGAGCTGTGCTGTAGTATAATGCAAATTAAAACTATACTGAGATATCATCTTAACCCAGAAAGAATGGCTATCATAAAAAATACTAATAATAACAAATGCTGGTAAGGATGTGGGGGAAAAGGAATTCTACACTGTTGGTAGGAATGTAAATGAGTACAACCACTATGGAAATCAATGTGGTGATTCCTCAAAAAACTGAAAATAACAATTCCATTTGACCCAGCTATCCCCTTCTGGGTGTCTTCCCCAAAGAGTTAAAATCATCATATTACAGGGATATGTGTATACCCATGTTTATAGCAGCACAATTTATAATAGCTAGATCTTGAACTCAGTGTATATGTCCATCAACGGATGCATAGCTAAAGAACATGTGGTATTTGTACACAATGGAATACTACTCTGCCATAGAGGTATATTTAAGGCATTCATAGGTAAATGGATGCAACTTGAGAACATAATATTAAATAAGTTAGACACACAAGTTTAAATATCACATGGCTCCTCTGATAGGAGAGACATACACACAAATAAAAAGCAAAAAGAAGATAGGTAACTATAAATAAGAAGTAAGAAGAAGCTCAAATAATTCTCCAAAGTGCCTGTTCCACTGTCTCAAACACATTTTAATGCATATTCTAATTTGTTTCATTTGTACTACTAGTTCCCCTTAGTTCATTGAGAAGAAAGTTTTGTGCTATTATCTGTTTTTTCTTTGCAGGAAAGAATCTCTTTTGTCTGTCTTGTACTCTGACTAGCTACTTTGAAGATAATGATACAGTGTATTAACTATTGTTACTATTTTATTATTTTGTTCTGAAATTTAGTTTTATTTTTCTTAATATAAAAACAAAAACACACACTAGATACAAAAAAACAAAACTGGAAGGAAGGACAGCTGAGTGAGCTGCTCACACTGAATTGAATCAGCTGATACTCTTTAATCATTAAGGATCTAACATATCCAGTCATTCTGCTCAGCACTGGAGATATAGTGCTCACCTTTGTGAAGTTAATGTTCCGGTTAGGGTTTGTTGATGAGGAGGCAGTAATAAAAATTTAAAGCACCAATTGATACAACTTTGGATAGTTTGTATTTCTTAATTGCATGTGTTGACTGAGCTAGGGGATGCCCAGATGGATGGGGAAACATTATTTCTGGATGTGTCTGTGAGGGTGTTTTTGATCATGAGCATCTGAATCCACAGAATGTATACAGATTCATCCAGCCCGTTGAGGGCTCAGATAGAACAAAAATGTAGAGGAAGGACATAGTTTCTCTTTCTTCTTGAGCTCTTTATTCTTGGGCTTTTGAACTTGGAGAGCTATATCATGACTGTTGTTGGTTCTCAGCCCTTTGGCTTTGGACTAAATAGCATCAGTTATTAAATAACATAGCTTTCCTGGGTCTCCTGCTTACAGGTGGCACCGTGTGTGACTTCTGGGCCTCCGTAATTGTGTAAGCCAATTCCCATAGTGAATCTCCTCATATACATACATATATATATATATATATATATATATATATATATACCTTCCTGGTTTTGTTTCTCTGGAGAAACTCAACCAATATAGAGGTACTAGGAAGAAAATGAAAGGCAGAAAATGAAATCTAGCCCAGGATAGAAAATGGTTAGGAGGAGGTGATATGGGAGGAAGTTGGCAGATTAGGTTTGGAAAGACTCCTCTGAGATGATCAAGACGGTGAGCAGAAGGCCTATAGGGAGGGTGTTTCAGGTGAACAAGTAGCAGCTGCACATGTGGAGAGTGTGCAGAGGGAGCGGGAGCAGGAGCACAGTGGACTGGGTTGGGGAGAGCACAGGAAGGGGAGGAGAAGATGAGCTCAAAGGGGACCGATCACCTGATTTAGGATTTGATTCTCAAGACCACAGGAAGCTTTGTATAGCTTAGTTTCAGGGGTGGTACATTATGATTCATACTTTATAACTTCACTTGGTAACTACACAGAAAAATAGAATGTCGAGGGCAAGACTGGACAGAGATCAGCTGGACACTCACAATGGGGCCCCTGTCAGCTGTGATGGTGGCTGGGATCAGAGTCAGGCCAGTGCAGGCGAGAGAAACCAGCTGCGCTCGGGGCCCATTTTGGAGCCCAGTGCCAGCAATGTTCGCTGGTTAATTGCATGTAAAGGGTAGAGAAAGACAGGAATCAAGGGTGACCCCTGGATTTGGGCAGAAATACAAACAGGCAAAGCCTGAGGGCACTGGGGACACATAAACGCTTGATTTGGTAGACTGGGTAGGATGTTAATTTTGGAATCAGAAAACCTATTTTAATCCTGTTTGCTTTTTCCCTGTAGAGGAGCTGCGTGACCCTTGAACCAGGAGCTTACCCTCTCTGGGTGCTGGTTTCCTTAGAATGATGGTGCCTCTGGCCCATGTAGATTGTTGGGGGTGTTCAATAAAGTAATATATGCCAGCTTTGACCATATGCTGTAGATGGTAGCTATTGTTACAGGCTTAGAACAGCTTTGTTTTGTCCCTGACAAAAGCTTATATGCTAAAATACAAATATAAACACATCACATCCAACTTCTCCAAAGTCTGTACATGAATGTTTCAGTCAGAGCTCAGTGAAAGGGAAATCAGTTCTCTAGGGATGCTGGTCATTTGTTATGAAGATTCTTTCATTTTGTACAGTTGAATATTCCCCTGCTTTCTGCCCTTTTCCACTTTCACACATTTATTTATTTTTGATCCCTAATGGTTGGAATGAAAAGGCCTGGAATTAAAATACTCACTGTGCATTGACTACTCCTAGGTGTGTTCCTTGCATCGGCCAGGGGTAGGAGACCTGTGCTGTGCACATCTCAGCACTCCGGATGATAAAGCTAATTCCTGGGGGAGAAATATATGGCGGGGAAACAGCTTCCGAAGATAGTGCGGCAAAAGAGGAGGGGGGTAAGTAGTTGATGGCAGCGTGCAGGGGCTGCTGCTGGGCTGCTGGGTGGCTCTGTGACATTCCCCAGAGAGTGGGGGCCCACAGATGCTGTGGGCCTACTGTGTGCAGGCACTGTGTGAAGGGGTGGGCGCACAGAGGAAAAGCTGACTCTGGACTTGAAGGAGTGTGCGAGGTAGGGGATTGTGGCAGAGATGCCTCACAAAGGGCAAAATACAAGAGATATTATAATGGGGGCCGAAAGGATGGGCATGGAGCTGTGGAGGTTTAGAGGAGAGAGTAATTAATTCCACTCTGGTGACCTTAACACCTTCTTGAAGCAGGTGGCATTTTGGCTAGACAACCATGACAATGGTGCTTTCCCTGTGAGGCTCATCTGAGCACAGACATAAGATGCTTTTCTTCCAGTACCTCAAGCCAGGATGGTGCCTGATATGTGGTGAGGTTTCAGAAATGTTTTCTGACTATGCTACTATGGAAGTCATGTGGAAGGAGTCACATGTGCCTGATGGGGCTGGGATGTGGTGACAAGGGAGAGACTTTGCTGTCTGTAACTCTCTATGGTCCTGCTTTGCATCATGGTGTTTTCATCGGTGATGGACCACGTATACTACCATGGTCTTGCTATGGCTTAAATGTCGGCAATATTGTACAAGGGCACACATGTCCCTGGTTCCCAGGGCAGCCCAATTGGAGATAGTGGCTTTTCAGGAAATGGGGACTTGTGAATCACTGGGGGGCACGTCCTTGAAATGGACTGTGACTATTCATCCTGATTTGTTAATGTCATTGGATAAAGGAGCACCAAGTAGATTAGCAAAGCGTGCTCCTGGCCGAGTCGGAGTAGGCTGTGAAGGGTACTGTACATAGTCCCTAGCCTGTTTCTCTCCAGCACCGCTCCTAGGCTTTGATTTCAGGCTACCTTGAATTGAGCAGCTTTGCTTCACCTTGTTACCATAATGTTGCTTCCTCGGTGCCAGCTAACCATGGACAGAATTCCTCTACTGAGACAAATAAAACTCTCCTCCTTTAAGTGGTGGGTATTGGGTATTTTGGCCCAGTGACCGGAAAGTTAATTCAGGGATTGTGGGTCTCCTGCCTCTTCCTTTTTTATTTTCCTGGTTCATTGTACGGGCAGTTTGTTCAGTGCCCCCTGCCATTGCCATCCAGCATCCCCAGCAGAGGTGCAAAGCAATGGTCTATGTGTGTTTGGACTGGAACTTCCAGAACTGGGCCCAAATACACCTTTACCTTTGTCAAACAATTACCTCGGGTATTTTCTTATGGTAATACAAGACTGATTCCCATCAGATTATATTACCTGGTGATATTTTAGCTGTCATAGTTTGTGTAAGTATACTTTATGATGTTTGCATGGCAGTGATATATAGGTTTTGCAAAACATTTCTGCTGTTATTCAATAGGTGGCATGTTTTGATTTTACCTCCGTATGTAAAATGTAGCAAAATGTAGATAATATTAAATTTTTGCTTTAAACTATTTCTAATGTAAAATTCTGTGCATAACTATGTTCACAGTATTGTGTAACCACTGCAACTGTTTCTGAAACTTTTCATTACCCTGAACCAAAACGGCAGTGATGAACTAACTCCTCTTCCACCCTTCCCTCTTAGCGTCCGGAGGCTTTCATCCTACTTTCTGTGTCTATGAACTTGCCTACTCTAAATATTTCATATATGTGGATCACACAATAATTGTCTTTTTCACCATCTTCTCTTTTATGGCAACCGGAAATACAAGGTGGTGTTGAAGGGCTGGGAATACAGCTCAGTGGAATCATGCCTACCTGGCAAGCATGAGGTCCCGAGTTCAATTTCCAGTACCAAGAAAAAGAAAAGCTAACGATGGTGTTGAGACATTAGGCTTTATCCAAGTCATGCTGGCTTCTACTATCTTGTGACTGATTTCAAAAGTTCAGTCTTATGTCTTCTTCCATAGCAATGGGTGTGCACATAGTTTGTTTCTCCCTAGACGGTGAGCTCTGGGCGGGTAGATGCTTCACTGGTATTCAGCCATGTTTGCTTGGTAGATGCATAAATCAACCCAGGAAACAGAGGAGAAGAAACCTTTCTATAGACAGGTCTACCAGCAGGACTGGTGCTTAGACCAAAGCCATTTAAAGGTTTAGGGTCATGAAGAGAGAGAACGCACATAGGGAAATGTGTAGAGCGCAGAGTGATGTGAAAGTCATCTAAACAGTGAAATCCTAGGGCCATCAGAAAAGCCCTTAGCCATTTCTTACAAGGCAGGGTGTTGGCAGGTGAGGCGGTGTGACTGATGAGCATAACAGCTACCTTTCAGTGGGATCTGCTACTGGCTAGAACCTTTCACACAGTGCTGCTTTTCTGTGACAACTGTGAGATGTAAATAGTATTTATCCATCTTTCAGTGATTGAGTTGACTCTCAAAGAGGCTGAGTTACCCTCTGCAACTCATAAACCTAGTTAAGTGTCCAAGTTGGGGTTAGAATCAATATCTGCCTGCCTAGGTTTTCCCACTATGGGAAAAGTTGTCTTTTAATATTTGGAGTATGGAGCTGGGGGTGGGGCAATGAGAAAACACCTGCCCAAGAATGAGACTAGTAAAGCATCATGGACACATTTTTAAAGATATTGGTCTAAAGTACCCCAGAGGCTCACAAGAAATATTGTATACTACAGTGAAAGGGATTAGGGAAAATAAACCAAAAAAAGAAAACCTCTTTCTGCCCACAGCCAAGCTGAAAGGATGATTATGGGCACAATGCCAGTATAAACACAGGCAGGGATAGGGGAGGGACTTGTAACAGAAGTCACCCCTGGGTGTTCCTTTTTGTCATGTAACACAGAAGCAGCACATATTATTAAAAATAGTTCCGAAGCTGACGGTACATCAGCCATTTCTCTTACTTTTAGGTCACTCAGACTAACACAATAGCACAAGAAAATTTGTCAGTTTGTTACAAAATGCACAGCAGGCACTTGCCCTCAGATGCTTTAAAAACAGAGATATTTGTGGTTGGAGTCTATTAGTTGCTATAGAATAAAGTCTGCTAGGGCTGGTTTCTTTCCACCAGGGGAATCAGCTTTCTTCTTTGTGCTATCGGTCTCCTGCCGTATCATTTTTAAAGGCGAGTCATAAAATGTTTTTCTCTACTGTAGCGGAAGGAGGAAAACTTTATTAGGGGAAAAGTAATGTGGTTTGAAAGAGTCCTGTAGACTCAGAATCTGTTTAGGGCACTTAATTCTGTGCTTTACAAGGCAACCTTGTCTTTCTTTGCAAATAAACATAGGGGTTTTCAACGCATGTGTGGGTGGCTGGGCTGTGCTGGTTCCATGGCTTGGAGAAACTCTAGAAGGGGAAGGCGGCAGTAAAGTAGGCTTCCCTTCCTTCTGGGACGCATAAAGGTGCAAAATGAGAAGGGAAACCTAAGTGGAATTGCTGCTCCTTACGTGGCTGGCGGTAAGCAAGCCTTAAAGTGAGCAAGCTCGGATAGCTCTCTCTTCTCTGTGCCCTGATCTCGTTTCAAATGAGTAACAACTGCCTGGATTTCCTAACGACTAGTGGTGATTTGGACTTGTCCTCCTCCCCAAGCACACAAAGAACTCTCCTTCTCCTTTCCTCTGTCTCTCTCTCTGTCTCTCTGTCTCTCTGTCTCTCTGTCTCTCTGTCTCTCTCTCACACACACACACACACACACACACACACACACACACGGTCTCGGTCTCATCTTGGTCTCTCTCTCTTCCCCCTCCAAGCATTATAAGAGTAATATATATTTACTGCAGAAAACTTGGAAAATACAGAGTAACAGAGGGAAGGAAGAGAACAGTTAGTCATACTCTTGTGACTCAGAAAAAGGGGTTAGTGTTTTAATTTTATTTATTTATTTATTTGAGACAAGGTCTTGCTATGTGGTTAGGCTGGTCTTGAACTTATGAAAAACCTTCTGCCTCAGTCCCCTGAGTGCTGAGATTACAGGCATGTGCCACTGTGCCCAGCTCGGTTTTTATTTTTATGTTTTAAAAATAATTGTGATCATATGTAGACAACATTGTACTGATTTAAACTTTTATTTCTGTGGTTATAAAAGTGACACATGTGCATTGCAGAAAGCTTGAAAAAGTGTAAAAATATAAATAAAAACAATTATATAGACTTTTACTATCCAGAGATAAATGCTGTCATTCCATTTTTATTGTGTTATTATAGTCTTTTGCGGGTTTTGAAACATGTTTGTGGCAAAGCTTAAAATATAGTAAATGCAGGGACATTTGTAGCTGTTTGGTGGAGAAAGATAAGAACAGGGATTGAGGGAAGTGATGTCTTCCATAGACAAGTTTTTACCAATAAAAAATAAAACTCCCGAGTATGAGTTTTATTTCATTCAGTATGAGTTTTAAATTTGCAGAAAATCATTACTTGAGTTCTTTGGCAATGAAAATGATTATTACCTTGCTCTATACAGTAATACTTTTATGGAGGAAAAAAGGAAGATTACCTCAGTGGTTCTCCCAGCGTAGCCTCTTAGCTATATAAATAGTTTAGCTATTATTAGAACAAGCAAAAAACAGAGTAATATATGTTCTCTTAAGTGATATTCAAACACAGTGAAAGCTTTTTTCTGAACTCAGGGATAAAGAACAAAATTCAGAAATGGATGTTTTCTGGTACAGATCAGACAGAAAAAGCAGTGGAGGGTAGCCTTGATGAGCCAGCTTTTACCCTGAGATGAGGAACCCATCAGAGGACATGAAACCAGTGGCCATTCTTCAGTAAGAAGTCCAGACTGAGGAAGAGAAGCCTAGTAAATAATTTTGCACCACAACTGACTCACCTTTGAGTGCTTATATATGATTCTTCTTTGGGTTCCTGGGATACATTGTTAAGTGATTTCTTTTTCTACAGGAGAACTTATGGTAGCATTTTGCCCTTTACATTTAAGAAACAAGTTGGATGAAAATAAGATTCTTGGCTTAAAACTTCCTTCTTCAAAACAGTATTTGTAAAATAGTTTTACAAAGTAACATTCTAATATTAATGTTACCAGCAAATCAACTAATTTAAGATGTCCTTGTTATTCTTTTTCTTTTTTCTGTCTTTCTTTCTCTTCCTTCCTTCCTTCCTTCCTTCCTTCCTTCCTTCCTTCTTTCCTTCCTTCCTTCCTAGGGAATCAAACCCAGGGCCTTGTGCATGCCAGGCAAGAACTCTACCACTGAGCCACATCCCGAGCCCTATTCTTTCCCTTACACTATACAAATATCCTTTGACTTATGATGGGTCATAGTCATAGTAAACTCACCCTAAGTTGAGAATACAAGTCAAAAATGCATTTGATATATGTGACCTGCCAAAAGTACTTGATAGTAACATGTCCACTGGAGAGTGTCAGGTTTTCCTCAGGGTTGTGGGGCTGACCATGAGCTGTGGCTCACTGCAGATATCCAGGGTCACAAGAGTGTCCCTCCACACACTGTGAGCTGAAGGGAAGAGTTCAACATTCAAAATCTGAAGTACAGGTTTGTTTTAGCCCAGCCTGGGCAACTTTCTGAGACTGTTTCTCAAAATAAAAAATAAAGACCTGGGCATGTCTCTCAGTGTGAAAGCCCTGGGTTTGATCCCCACCATCACATACCCAAAAAATAAGTTGAATCATTCTACTTTGGGGACTATGTAAACACCCATAAGGAGTCACAGTTATAGTTCTGAATTTAAAGAAATTTTAAGATATTGTTGGTCCTTGTGTGGTTACCAGTGTTATGTGCTGTTAAGTTCATTTGATTATGATTGTGCATGATTTTCAGGATTTTTTTTCAAATTACTTACTTCCCCGTGGGGTAAACTTTTCTCCCATTTGACAGATTGGAAGAAAGACTGAATGATTTGAACAGGCTTCTGAGCCATAGCAGCCAGACTGGCTCACAGCTTCTGCTGCTGTGCTAGTGCATTTGCCCCCACATCATGGCTTCTTGAGGTCAGCTCAGGTGGTGGTGACAGTTCTTGTCTGCCTGGAGACAAGTGCTTCTTCACTCAGGAAACAGGACCCTGTATTTCCTGTAGAAAGTGAAGGCTCATTTTTGATTAAATTTAATTTTTAAGTAGGTAAAATACATACATGCTTCAAAAATCAAAAGTATAGAGTTCTTATCCCTGCCTTTATCCTATTATGTCTACCCTTTGTAAGCAACCAGTAATTAATATTTATATTTCTTTGAAAAATAAGCAAACTGTGTATATTCATTTTTCTATCTTTCTTACAAAAGGCACTGAATGCTATAGGTTATATTTTCCTCAGCAATATATTCTGCTCATTGCCCTATGTTCATTCACAGAGATTTTGATTCTGTTGTGTGGCTCTGTGGGTTTCCACTGGTCATCATGGGCTTCTTAGCCATCTTTCACTGAGAGACATTTGGGGGCCAGACTTCTGCTATTATAAACACCATGACCATAAATAACCTTGTACATAGGTTGGTGGGTTTAGGGTATACTTTTTGTCCTGTAGAGACACGGTTACTTTTCTCCATCTTGCTTTATTTCCACTGGAGTAGAAGTAAATTCCTTTCAGATACTTGTATGAGGTCGATATCAGTTTAGGTTCCAGTATTTTTGCCTGTTTTTGGTCACAGTTACAGGTACTCCATCCCATCCTCTCATACACGATATATTCTTGGATATTTGTGTAAAAGCTGAATGTGGGAAAACCAGGTAATGGACTTATCTGACACAAAGAAAGTAGGAGTCCCACTCTCCGAGTGGTAAAAAAGTGATAAAATCCCTAATTACACCTCAGTTCTTTAAGCACAATCATTTATGATTTATTGCCAACATTCGGTACATGTTCTTTAATTGTGTTCTTTTCCTTCACAATTAATTGAACACACAATTGACCTGTCTAAATCCAATGAAAATCTGATTAAGGTGAAAGATTGTTTGTCTTCAGGCTGCTTAGTGATTTTCAGCCTTGTTTCAATTATATTAAATTTACATGATTTATACTTTTTATCCTGTGTATCACACTTTCATCATTTTTATAAAACATTCACAAAATACAATATACAACCAAATGATTGCATAAATATTTCTGAACTGAGAGAACAATGGGCCCTCAGGTGACACCACTGTGTGATACCTTACACTGCTCGTTCCTTGGGTGTTGCCTGGAAATCAGATTTTAGCACATGCTCAGAGGCTTGGAGTGATAATATACAATGTGTGACTGTACTGACAGTTGGAAGGCAAATGTGTGAAAGGTGAAGCACTTCCATGTTTTGTAAGAAGCTGGAGGGGGCTGCACGGTGGCTGCTCTCTCACTGCCATTTACAACCAAACAATAAAAATGCTGAGAAGAATGTGTAGGCAGTCTTCAAATTATGACCGAAGGTGAACGCAGCGTGCATGACAAAGATGATTATCTGATGTGAAGGTCTAATGCGCCCCCTCATGACGCTCTGGTCTTTTCCCGCCATCCCCCTCTCTCCCCAGGATTTTAACGGAATTCTGAGAGGGCTTTGAGAAGAGAATCCTTGGCAGCTGGAGTCGAAGAAGACAAAGAATTAGAAGCACTTTGGTTCTTAGGCTGGTCCAGGTGCTTCTTACTGAGTTTTTATAAGCCAGTGATTTTATCTCTCCATCTTGGGTATTCACCATGGCCTATGAACGACACTGAAATACACGCAGTTGACTCAGAATGGTACCTGGAGTATGATACTACTAGCTTCAAAATCTTAGAAAAGATAGCATGGAATCCCTGCTGGCTGCAAGGGGAGGTGTTGGGCAGCCCGGGGCAGAGTGACAGGACACTCAGAAGGGCCTGGAGAGCTGCAGGGGGGCACTGCAAGGATTAAGCAAAAATCTGTCAGGGTATCTAATTGGTCTTTGTTTTCCCCTTTGTTTTGTATAGTTACTGTTTCTCCTTCTGTGATTAACAAGTAATTTGTGGGCTCACACTGTGACCCCAGATAACCATTCCATTTCTCATTAAACATTTAGCATCCATTGGTGAGTTTTGGCCTCAATGCATGTTATCATGTTTATAAAATGGTGTTTTACGAATTTTATCATTCCTTCTCTTTCTATGAGTATTCTGCTGAAAGAAAGAATCATCTCTTCTTTCATGTTCCTTTACTTATCTGTACAGACTCAGGATTATTTTATTTATAGGTGATGCTGTATTACTGTTTTTATTTATTTTTGTTGCTTAAACCATCCTGAGTTTAGCTAGGAGGGACACCTTCACGCTGGATCCTGTGTGTGTGTGTGTGTGTGTCTGTGTGTGTTGGGTGGTGTGGCCCTGAGGACCGAACTGAGACCTTCACACTGACCTATACCCTCAGTCCTTTTCTTAACAATCCTGAGACAGGGTCTGATTCAATGGTTAAATTGCCCAGGCTGGGCTAAATTTTCCTTCTGCCTCAGCCTTCCAGAGTAATGCATCCCGTGTCCTCTTATGTCCATCATTCTTGGACATATCCTGCAGGTTTTGTTAGAAGATTTCCATGAGTGTCTTGTCCTTACCCTGTATACCCTGGAGTCAGCTTTTCCTCCGTATCCTAGTCCTCTCTAGTAGAGACAACGACATTTTAAAACCAAGGTCTGGAGCAGACTCCTCCTACCACATATACTGTTGGCAAAACAAACAAGAACAAACAAACAAACAAATGGAAAACTTCGAAGTGGTCAGGTTTATGTCCTCTAGAAGATGACCCTGAGCCAGGAATTCAAGGGCAGGCTCCTGATACGGAGAAGCAGTGTGCTGCTAGGTGATTAGGTGCAGGGAGAGCTGGGGTGCTGTCAGGCTGGCTACTGCAGAGGTCACTTTGGTTAGTGGTGCAAAGCACAGACCTCAGAACTATCCTGGTCAGGGGTGAGAGACCTGGACTGTTTGTAGCCCACATGTGTGAGAAATCAATCCAGGGCTACTTTCAGTGTCAGGGGAGAGGGCACATTCGTTTTAGGTTCTTCTATCCTGAAAAATAGCTGGAAACCAGGCCCGCTTGCCCAGGCAGGGTGAGGGGTTCAGCAGGTATCGGCATTGTCGATAAGGCTACTGGTCCTAGCACTGGCAGGAAAGATGGTGAATCTAACAGAGAAAGGGAGATGTGGCCTCTGAAGGAAGGTGCTCTGGGAGGCCTAGAGGTTTCCGGAATTGGGGGCAGCATTTTCAATAAGGGCCCTTGGGACTTGCGGCAGAAAGACCATTTTGGCTTGGCTGTTACTACTCAGCTGTTTTCTCCTCAGAAACTTCCCATGAACTTGACCTCATCCACTCTTGGCTACATTACTCTGAATTTATTTGTATTGCTGGGCAAGGGACCCCAAGAGGGCTGGTGATGGGAGTGAAGGGTATGTGTGGGCAGTTAACCCGTGAGAGAATAGGAGTTGTCTTTGATTCGGTACCTTCTTTCCTACCGCACATGCAGCACTTCAACAAGCCCAGGGTTTACATCCAAACCCAGCCTCCTCTTACCACCCACCTTGTACCCCAGCCCTGCTTGCCCTGACACGTCTCACTCGGAGGGTGGTAATTGCCTCCTACCAGGTCTCTGCCACCTCCGCCCTCTGTTCTCCCCCTAGCAGGCCATGTGTGAAGTCACGTGGATGCCCTGCTCAGAATTTACAGTGCTTTTTTTCTGCACTTAGGAGATTCAGAGTCCTTCCTGCGGCCAGAAAACCCATGCAACTTGGCATCTGGCCTGTAGGTGCCTCTCTGATCCCATCTCCTAAAACTCCTTCCCTCCGTTATCTTGCTTGCTGTTTGTGGGTCACAGTGGTGACTTCTGTTCTGCGCTTTGTGCTGCTGTTCCCTCTACTTGCAGTACTTTCCCACTGGGCTTTTACGGTTCTGCACCTTCCCTGCTCTTCTCAGGACTTGACTCCAATGTCAGTTCCTTCCCAATCTTCCTATCTATACACCGTTCTATCTTTTTGCTCTAGTTTATTTTGTTTTCAAACCCCATGGAAATGAAGACCAACCACGTGAGAACAAAAGACTACTTATTCAGGGCTTTCTAGACCCAAACAGTCACCATCCTTGCATTTGGCAGAGACTCAAAGGCAGGCGGAAGAGCGGGAAGCTTTGTAGTGGAAAGCAGAAGGGCTTCAGATGTCTCCCGACTGGGGGCTGTTGGTGTGGGAGAGAGGGAGGGAATCTCACTAGAAGCGGAGCATCCTATGTGGTTGCTAGGGGGTGCATATTTGATTTTCTCTGCTTGATCATAGTTGGATATGGGAACAAAAATTAAGGAAGCTGTTAGTTGTTAATCAAGGACTGATTATTTTGGGTTGATTGTCACAGTGACTTTTTTGACTTTCTGTTCTGGTTCATACAGACAGTAGTCTGGCTTCCTGGACTGGTTACTATAGTTAGTAGGATGGTTTCTGGGGCTGGTTCTATTTTTATGTATAGTCTGGTCATCTATTTGTATATTTAGCCTCTCAACCCTTATGTGCACCAGATGTGGTATGTAATTAATTTTTAGTTGATTCCTGACTGTCTGGCAAGGGAAGGGAAGCCTGGGAAAGGCAGGGAGGGATGTGGCATTACAAGTGCAGCATCCACTCCTTAAACTGTACAAGGCAGGGATGGGTGTCCAGTGAGCACATACGGTATCAGGAAACAGTGATGCCCGACCCTTCCTTCAGTTAAACTTCTAGATACTTTTGACTTTATGAGAAAAGTTTCTGCTTTATTTCTTTTTCTCTGTTTTGGCTGCTTACCTTGCTGGCATTTTGGGCTCAGCTAGATGCTATCTACAGAAACCTGGAGAACCCTGAGTTTTTGATTCAGGAGGAAAACTTAAATGAGAGTTGAGAGTTATTGGATGTTACCTCTAGAACTAGGCAGGCAGAAGAATGAGCCAGTCCGGTGGGGCGGGATGACAGTAATGAAGACTCTTTGTCTAGCTAAAAGATGGTGACCTCTGTTTAGAACTTACCAATTGTTAATGTGCCAGAATGCAGCCTCCTACTTACACAACATACGGATTTTCAGAAGCCTACACCCTGGAGTTTGTGTAAATACTGCCAGTAGTCAAATGTTTGCCTCTAGTAAAGTACCATGTGTTGGTGGAAGGCAGGGACAGGGGAGAGACAATGTGTTTCTGTTGTCCGCGTGCCCTTGGGGGCCAGGCTGGGCCTCTGGTCCAGGTGGTGCCCTCAGGTCTTCTCTTGATGTCTCTGTGGGTTTCCCTTCTTCCTGCTTCCCTGAGACTGGATGTCTCAGGGGAGGAAAGCTGGTGTGAGCCCCAGAGCTCCAGCCATCAGACACCACAAACCGGTCTTAGCGTATCCGCTGCCTTCCGAATGATTTTCTTCATTAGGAGTCATCTGTAGGTTTGAGGAGGGTGATTGCGTAAGGCCGTTTTGGCATTGAGCTGATTGTAAGTGCAGCAGCAGGAGCCAAGTCTCTGATTAGAACTGAGATTCTGAAGCCAGATGAATTAATAATGAGGTGATGAGCTGCAGGAGAGGCTCTGACAGTGATCTTGTTTATGTTAAGAGAAGTTTTAGGTTCTTTCACTTAAAACACAGAAAAGATTATTTCCCTAAACTTTAAATCATGGGTTGGTGTCTAGACTAATTAAGCTCATTTTCTCAGAGTACGACCCTTTAGGAGAATATACTTCTGAAGCACCCCTCATTATAGTTTGCACAGGATTAGAAGGTAAGGCTTCTGGGCCATGTAGGTTATAAAATACACAAGGAAAGAGAGTGAGGAAGAGTTACTGAATGTTACCTTCAGAGTTGTTGCTTAAGAGCCCCACAAAATTATAAATGGATTTTTTCCGTCTAATTCCAGGAAAACATCAAACTGCAAACCACTTACATTGGTATTATTTAAGAAGCTTTTATCCTTGACTAAGTCTAAGCACAAGGGTTCAAGTTGTAGCTCATTCGTAGCGTGCTTGCCTAGCATGCACGAGACCCAAAGTTCCATCCCCAGCACTGGAGGAAAAAAAAAATCGAAGGCGTAACAGAAAGCCTACACAGATGCTTTTCAGATATGAAAGATGAACTGTACTTGTACAGTTTAGCTGTATTTGTAAGGTTAGCTCTTTTGCCACATTTTGTGATGGTAGCAAACCCTGTATTTATTTGAAATTTCTTACATTTTTATATCCCTGGCCCTGATTGAACTAATTAGAATCCACAGGGAATTATGTGGATAATAGCAAGAACTGTGGAAATATAAATATGCAATGCAATTATTAGCTCCTGTTCTTTTTGTGTGTGATGCAGTCTTGGAGCTCACGGGTTTGCAAAAGACTTGGAACAATAGGATCTATTGATACTCAAGCTGCTCGGGGACTCCGTAATTAGGATGTAATATCTTGCCAGCCTCTTGTATGCGTGAAGGTAGAATGGAATATGAGTAAATAAAAGCCAGCAATTTTCTGCATCCATAATTCTTTGTACCAATAGCACACTTTCCGTGTTCTTTCTCCTTTTTTCCTCTTAAAGACAGAAACTTTCTTGCTTAAACAATTTTATGTACAATGGAATCTCCATGGGAATAAATTTGGCTGGCAATTAGTTAACTGAAACGCTTTCTGGGTGTTATTACAAATGGAAAAAAGCTATTCTACAATGCCCTCTGCCTATCATATACAGATTTCTTTGACATTGCTTTCTAGTGTTGTATAAGTTCATGCCAGAAGATACTTGAATTTTGTCATTTATTCCTTGTTTTTTAGGACTGTACCCAGCTAATCTAAATTCACAGGCATGTGACCTTTGTCATCTCACTAGCACTCAACATTATAAAAATGAACAATGCAATTCTCACTAATAATTTTAATATTTAATTTTCTTAAAATTAAGTAGCAAAATGTACTGCAAAATAAAGAGACTATAGAACACAGGAAAAGGTCTTATGTTGTAGTTCTCTACCATCACTAATTTTCCTGCTGTTTGAATTTGTATTTTGCACTGGGCCCCATAAATTTATGAAGCTAATGCTGCACTCAGGTACAGATAAATAGAATTCAGAGATCATTCCCTCATTCAGAACCATTTGCTGAATATCTGCTCTGTGTGCACCACAGTGCCAGGTGTAAGAGATGCAGAAGATGAAGGACTAGGTTGGGAATGGAATTAATACCTTGTTAGACATATTTGCAATCATTTTTGGAGATGTGGAATCTTTGGGATTTGTGGCCCAAATCAGCGAGCGGGAGGATTTGTCGTAATGCTTTCTGCTGGGAGAGGTCGGGAAACAATGCTACTTATGATTACACTGGAATTTGGAATTTATAAAACACTTTATTATTTAAAAAGTTTAAGAAAGTCATTTACTAGTGGTGAGAACACTTGAAATCTAGTACACAAGGAATTTTCAAGTATATGATACATTGTTATTAACTGTAGCCCCCATGTTGAACAATAGATCTGTTAGGTACTTTGGAAACATTTGTTTGTTATGACGAAACAGCACTGCAGAGATCGAAGGCTTTCTCTTCCTTTGGTTCACAGCCCTCCTAGCCTGGAGGCTGTGAGCAGTTAATTCATCCATCTCTGATATAGTGGCTGTATTCTGCTGGTAAGTGTCAAAAGTAGGACTCAAACCTACATCATTGGATTTCAAATTTTGTTCCACTGCACTCGGTCTTTGGTTTCATAATCAACCCCTAGTTTATCAACTCTTCCTTCTCTTCTTTTATGGGTGTTAAGAATTAGGAAGTGATACAGTAATGTGCAGATCATTTTATTTTTTGTTTCATAGTAGAACTTTATATAAAGGTTCTTTTAAAGAGCAAATTCTACTCGTTCATTTAAATTATAACTTGTTTCATAAAAATAAAAACCAGAACAACAGGAACAAAACATCTCCCTCACCAGAACCACCCTGCCTGAGGCAGTACTGTAATCTTGTGGTGTCGGGAAGGCATAAGCTTTGTGCCCAGACTCCAGTGGAGTGTGAGCCTGCCTTTGCAGAGCCATATAACTTTGCAACTGTAATAAGCATGCCTTAATCTCAACCTCCTCGTCTGTAAAATTGAAACAGTAATCAGCTTCACAGTGATATCAGAGGAGGGTTTAATGAACTGAGATGATAGAACCCTGACATATATGGGACGCTCAGTGAATGCTGGTTGCTTTGTTTCTTGTCTTAGTTACTTTCTTGTTGCTAGGACATAGTGCCTGACACTCGCAACTTCAATGAGGAAAGGTTTATTTTGGCTCACAGTTTGTAGAAGTTTCAATCCTAGTAGGCTGGCTCTGAGGCAGGGTGGCAGGCAGAGGAGGAAGCATGGCCTAACATGGCAGCAAGAAGAAGAGAAAGATACCGAGGGAGGAGGGAAGGAGACAGACCCTTCCAGGCCCTGCCCGCAGAGACCCACATGCTCTAACTAGGCTGCACCTCCCAAATCGCATTTAGCAATAGATATGTCAGTGGATAATCCACTCATAGTGTCATGCCCCACCCAAGCTCCACCTACGAGCACATGGAGCTTTCAGGGGACATTCGGATATAGAACAATGCTCTCTTGAAATACAAAAGTTTTTGCATCTTCTTCCAACTTCTTAAGGTTTTATCATGTGAAATTGCTCCTATTCTATGAAGGAGCTACTTTGTGTTCAATATTTGAGAAATTTATGTTGTCTTTAACGTATTGATAGCAGAGACAAAGATGATTCTTCAGTTTCAGTTGTTTTTTTTCTGTATCCACTTTCTATGCCAGTGGTGCAATTCCAGACACTAAAATATGGGGGGAGGTATCAGAGTCACTGAATTGAATGATTTTAGGATACTGAGGCATTTGGAGAGGATCATAACAGCCTGCGTGTAGAGTGCTTCACTCAGGGATAGGCATTCTGAGCATTTTCCACATACTAATTTGATGAAATTTCATAAAGAATCTTTGAGGGTAGTCTGTGATTGTCTACATTTTCACAGATAAGGAAAGTAAAATGCAGCGATGTAACTCATTCAAGGTCACCTTGGTTGGCCCAGCTTCCCCATCCTATTGTCCTAAATTGTCTTAATTACGATGTATACCATATCTCCAACTTTACAGATGATAACTCACACAGAATAACTGCATACCCAAGATCATCTAATTAATTAAATGCAGGGTCAGGACTAGAACCCTAGAATCCGTACTCCCTCTCCAAAGCCCTTTCTCCCCACCACCCCAGAATTACTGGCAGGACGGGCTCAGGAGAGACTCAAGCTGAGAACCATCTGAGCTAGATGATAATATTTCTATTCTTGTGTCTTTCATTAAAGATGCATGATTTTTGTAATTCTTCCCTTTAACAGTAATTGCTATATTTTATCTTTCAGGAACCTGAGCAGGAGGAGATAAGCCAATATATCTCTTTGTTGAACCTGCGGTTAAAAATAATTATAAGGAACATAGGGATACCTCAGAAAGTATTAGGTGATGGGACATTTTCAAATCATGCTTTTTTTGGTAACGCTATTCAGTTCCAGTACTGAGGAAATATCTATTGGTAGAAAAGCAGACAGTGAAAAAAGACAAGTCAAATGTCCACTAGTTTCTGTCATGGAGAATACCAAGTTATTATTGTATGAAGGTAGGTAGAGATGAAATTTTGATTAAAAGGTTCACTTGAATTATGCCCTGAATATACTTTTACTCTTCCAAAAAGAGGTAGGTATCTACAATGAGATTAGTAAACTGGTTTGGTTTTAAGGATACAGAAGAAGGCTAAGAGGCCAGTCACTGTCATTATGGGTTGACAGCGTCACTGAGGTTGAGCAGAGCCTTCTCTCTAACATCCTGTACACTGTGACAAGAGGGAGATGTTGTAATTAACCAAAAAGGAAGGAACAAAGCAATGGAACTCATAGAAGGCAAGGCTCATTTAAATGAAATGCAAAATGTGGGTTCTTTCAAAGAGCATAATATAGAGACAGAACCTGTTTTAGAATTCTCCAGAGAAACAGAAATAATAGGATAGCATTATCATTCTATCTATCTAGTCATCTATCTATCTATCTACCTATCTACACACAGACACATGCAGAATCATGTTTAAGTAAATATACAGGCAGCATATTACTACAAAGTTGATCATAAAATTAATACAACTCCCATCTTTTTTCAAACACAGTCTCCTGCAGCTTTTTAATTCAGGACACAGAGAAGAATCAGGATTCTATAAAATGAAACATTACATCAAGAGTTCAAATGTATAATTTACCTATAACCAGTAGTTAGCAAGGGAAAATGAGACTATTTTGGTGAAGACAGAATACAGAATAAAGGGTTCTGGATGGTAACTGTAACCTTACATCAGCCTCGGGTCTCAGACTTTTGCGTTATGATTTTATTGCACAATACTGAGCTGAGTCTTGCAGACAAGCAGATATAAATGTAACTTTTTGGTGTGTGGCTTACTTTAGTAAAACAGAATCGCTTTCCATTAAACTCATTTGGAAGCTGGAAAGAGAAGCAGTAGGAAATATTTGTTTCAATCATAGGTTTGAGTCAGTGGTGATATTGGTTTATGTTTGACTTACAAGAGTCAAAGGAAAAAGCATTAAGGGCTTAGAGTAAGCTGTGGAGAAACTGCATACCGTAACCCATCATCATTCCACTCTCCTGGCTGCATCTAGATGTGAAGAGATGAGCTTGGTCAGCCACCAGTTGAATGACATCTGTAGGTGTGGGCAGTACCCGTGTATTTCCTCTGCAATTCTGTATCCACAGGTCTGGATTTTTTCAGAAAGGTTAATGAAAAACTACACATTTCCTGATTAATGGCATATTACTATGATTACTAGCTAATGCTTAAATACTGCTGTTTACATGTGCTGGGTCTTTTTTTGAGTGGTGGCCTTTCTCTTTATACATATACATACACACATAGGTATACACACATGCACACACACATACACTGCTATATGGCTACTGTAACATGTAACAAAGTACCACAAATTTGGTGACTGAAACAACAAAGGTGTATTGTCTCACAGCTCTGGAGGCTGGAAGTCTGAAACCACGGTGTTAGTAGTGTTGGCTCCTTCTGAGGGCTGTGGAAGAAGGAATTGTTCCAGGCTTTTCTCCTTGGTTTGTAGATGGTCATCTTCTCTCTGCATTTTCACATTATCATACCTCTGTACCTATCTATGTCCAAATTCCCTCTTCTCGCAAGGACAGCAGTTGTATCAGAAAAGAACCTGCACCGAATCATTCATTTTAACTCAATTGCTTCTGTAAAGACCCTGTCCTCCCCCCGGGGTTATAGGCTGAGGTATTGGAGTTAGGCAATCAGCACATAAATTTTTAGGGAATGCAATTTAATCTATGACTATATATGTATACTTATATGGATGTACTTGTGATGAATGTTTAAACTTAAGAAGTTTGTTACAGTAAGACATGATCATTAATTCCCTTCAAAATCCACCCTCTCACTTCAAATGTGCTTATCATTCTGGCCGCTTTGCGAGGTAGTTCTGGTCCTCTTTTGCGTCTTTTAGCTGTGCTGTCATGGCTGCCTCTGTCTCAAATCTGTTCAAAATGTTTACATGCCGTGGTCATTTTGACTGTGGGGAAGAGCCAGAAGCCAGCTCATGCCAGATCTGGTGAAAAAAGGTGGATGTGGACAACTGCAGTGCTTTTACAAGTTTCTGGAGGGCACTCGGTAACTGCCTCCACCATGTTTTTGATCACAGCTCATAAAGACACTAATGAAAAAGGACTTCCAATACTGTTTCAGAAAGCGGCAGGATCAAAAGACACGTGGTAAGATCAGTAGGGTAGGTGTTTACAGCAGGGGGAAGTATTTTGAGGGTGGTTAATGGCAATATGGTTTTTGCTGTAATAAATTTCTGAAAATTTAAATTTTTACTATATATTTTGATATAAATATATATAATGCATGCAATGTTTGTAAATGTATACATATTTTTAAAATAAATGTATACATATTAATATACATACATGTGTGTATACAAATATACAAAAACCATTTATAATTAAAACAAGCTTTTAAAGTAGGTTCTGTGATATTTGTCTTTTAATAATGAGGAAACAGGCACAGAGTTATAGGACATGTGTACAGTGTCCACAGCCACTGACTTTTGGAGCAGAGATTTGAACCTGGGGCTGTTTTTCAAGACTGTGGGACGGGCCAAATGGTAGCAAATGCCCCTGGAAGACCGGGATAACATGTCCATGCAATGCACAGGGTTAAAATTAGGAATTATACTGGATTTGTGAAAGTCAGTTTTTGGGACTGTGTAAGAAGTAGCAGTGGTATTGTAAATAAAACCTTGCAGCACTTCAGAAGCAAGCCTTGGCTTGGAAAACCATATCTACTTGGGATGCTTCTTTGAAGCCGGCTGGGGCCTGACTTGAGTAGTTGATTTCCACCGACCTTCTGTTTCGCCTGCTGGGCCGGTGGCCTGTATACTCAGGGTCTGTGGGCTCTCTGGTACTTACCCAACTGAGATATTCTTGACAATAAGTAAACCCCAGTGAGGAGTTGTTGCTAATCTAAAGTATGAAGACCCTATTGGGATATGGGGCACGAGAGGTGTGCCTTTCACCTGACCTAGGTGTGGGGGTCACAGACAGAGGTTTGCTTGTGTGTCCTCCTCTCTTTTCATGGGTGGGTGGTTCTTTCAAAAGGCCATCATCAGAATGACTGATGGAAATAGCGGGTCACTAGGGAGCAGACATTGTGGGCCATAATTTGCTTCCCAGTTGTCCTTCTGATTCAGGAGAAGCTATGTGTAGTACACCTTACTGTGTTTCGGTTTCCTTACATGCAAACTGATACTTGTTGACTGAGTCACTCATTTTAGAGACTTTTATATTGAAGGTCTTCTATGGGGTAGGCATTACAGCGATAAGAGTTACAAACCAGGAGATCTGGTGGTTCAGAGCATGGCTTGGAGCAAAGCTTCACAAGCGGAAATGGCTGTACATCAGCTAATGAGCTGCTGCCTTGGCCATTTACCAAATCTTTTTGTGCCTCAGTTTCTTCATCTATAAAACAGAAACCCTAGTAGGAACAACCTGATAGCATTGTTACAAGGACTTAACAAGTCATGTTTGTAAAGATTTAGAGGCATGGTGGGCACATACATGTTATGTGTTGGATTAAATAATCAACCAGTTCTGGCCTGAAAGAACTTACTATGAGATTGAAAAATTTGTACACCAGTGAAATAAGACACAGTTGCTAAACCAGTACCATAAAGCTCTAGGGAAGAGCATGATTTGTCAGTCTGGAAGAATCACAGGACTAAGGGATTTGGAGAAAGGAGAGGGAAAAGCGATTGGATGCTCAGTGTGTACCAGGTATTCAACAAAGGACCCTGCATGCATTTTTTTCTAATCTTTAAAACAATCCTAGGGATTGTGGTGGGAAATAGCATCTAGAAGCTCCCTGGGCATCATTCCCACCTCTTTCTGGTGGGAAGGCCAGAAGGAGGTGGGTAGGCTGGATGCGGGCCGGGTACCTGGGGTTTGTAAGAAGTACCTTGTATGCTCAGAGCACTGATGGTACCACTGCGGTCTGGAGAGGTGCATGGGTTCTAAGGATCCTGAACCAGATGCTCACATCACTCCCTTCCGAGTCATCTTTGGGCTGATGGGTGCTTAACAGGTGCCTCACTGTGCTGCTCATTTAGGCTTTGCTCATTGCTGCACCAAGAGTTCAGTATTAATATTTTACAGAGTGATTTGATTATACGTTATTCTTGAGACTTCAAAAGAGGAGCATAATTTTTAACATTAATAAATAAATGTCTTAGCTCATTGTAGTTAACCACACTTGATAAAGCTTTCCTTAAAGGGAAAAAGAATGATGCTCTACATCCACAGATTTCTGAAATCAATTATGTTTTTGTTAATTGGTTTTGTTCTCCTTCTTTTGGCCTTCGCCTAACACTGAAAATAAAACCTGGGGTTAAGCCTTTCTTGTTGCTGGATGGACCCAGGGGCAATACAAGCACTTTTCAGTCATCTGCTTTGTTTTTTGAGACAACTGTAAGTGGCCATTACATAATTCTAAGGGACCCAGGGTCTCAAATTCTATTTATGTGACAGATTCCTCACATTTGTTTATTTCACCTGAAAGTCTAACCCAGCGGAGCTATTTTAGGATGTTGCCCTTTAAATACTATTGATAAAATCTTGCTTCCTTTCCATGCTTCAGAACAACAGAATTTTCACCACAATTATAACAATAGCCCTATTCAGGTCTCCCATACATAATCTCATTTAATTCTATATCCCTGTGAGACTCTATTTTACAGGTGAGGAGACTAAGGGTTAAGGAAGTGAGGCACAAGGTCACTGGTGGAGATAGAATTCCAATCCAACCCTTCTGCCTCTAGGGTGAAGTCCTCAAATCTCCTTTAAATGTAGCTGTAATGGTGTGATGTTAAGAGACATTTGGAAAGTTGATGAAGCACCCTTGTGCATGTGTCTGTGAGTGTACTTCTCGAGACGATTGGCGTAGGAGTGAGCAGACTGAGAAGGGATGATCTGCTCTGAGTGTGGGTGGCTCCTGGAACATCTCCAGCTTCTTCACCCTTTGAACCACACTTGTGCTAGTAATGCTCCAGGGAGCTTCTAGGCCTTCAGCCTCGTATCCTCACTTCAGCTATATGACTGGTCCTTCACTCATTTCTGTAACATCTAGCTTCTTGGACTGAGCTTCTACTGGTTTCTCTGGCTCTCCAGCCTAAAGATGGCTATTGTGGAAGGATGTAGCCTCAGGTTTTATATACCATCCTGACAAATCTCCTGTTATAGTCTCTGTCTCTGTCTCTGTCTCTCTCTCTGTCACACACACACACACACACACACACACACACACACACAAACACACATTGTGTTCTGGAGCTATAGACTTCCTCTAGAGAACGTTAATTAATACAATCAGTGAACCTGGCCTCAAAAAGTTTATGAAGTTCGGGTTTGTGTGTTTCGAGTTTCCAGACTAAGGAGGCAGATCCACCTCAGCTCAGAGGTCTTGATACTTCGCCAGTGGTGCTCTGAACCATGTCAGTGCAAAGGGGCACGTTGTTCCATCTGACCGGCCAAACGGCCGCCCAGGCTTGGAGCCATTAATGCTTCATAGCTGGAGGAATCACATGGAACCATCAACTCTTGCACGTACCACTTTCCTACTCAGTAACTTTCCCCATGTATGTGCCTGTTGCCTCCAAGTAGGTTGATACTCAGACCATTTTCCTTTGCCTGGGTGTTCCCTATTCTAGTGCTGAATATCTCTCTTCCTGGGCAAACTGGGACTGCTTCTTACACTACTTCTAAGAGAGAGTTCAAAACCTCTTACCTCTCATTATCTATCTGCTCTACTGCTCTTAGGTGTAGCGAACATTGTGAGCGGAAGGCCAGATGCTAGGGCTGCCCTCCAACAGGAACTCTCCCTTGAGCAAACTCTAGCCAGGCTCTTCAGAGTCCTCTTCTGAACTAGACCTTAGCCTTGGCCTATCAGGACTTGACCAAATGCTAACACAGTTTCTAAAGCTCCCAGCTCTCTCCCGAGGATGATCCAGACCCCTTAACTTTGGGACATAAGACTAATTTTGTCATTAAGATGAATGAACATAGGTCTTTCAGACTTTAGAATATTTCTATTGAATTATTAATTTTAATTTTATGAGTTTTATTGTATTAAATAATGAGGACTTAACAGGAAAAACCCACAAAAATAAAGTATTGAATTTTTAATAGTTACTGTGTGTTTATAAAAAATTAAAAATTTCAACATCAACTGATTTTTGGTGTACTAATTCTAAAAAAGAACAACACAAATAAATTCTCATATGAACTATGAAGGAAATTCTTCATATGAACTATATGAAGGAAAATGCCAATGGCACATTACAAAAAATTCTTTACACCAATTATCATACCTAAGGCAGTCTGCATGTATGACAACAGCATGTTCCATACACATGTATCACTTAGACTGACAGCACATCTTTCGCTTTTTTGCCCTTTTTGTAGGACATACTTGACATCTCAGTGGTCTTACTGCTTTGTCAGAAGGATCTTATTATATTATACAGTGTGCAGTTAACAGGAACATAAGATATCAGTAACATGAAGTATTAAATTCTTAACATGTTGTGCATTTATAAGAGACATCAACATTTTCACATCAGCTCTGTACTTGCTTACAAAACCTAAATGATAACATCAGAAATAAATTCCTACATGAACTGCAGTGAAAATACCAATAGAACTTTACCTCAAAAATAAGCTTTGCTTCAACTTATCTTATGTAGCAGGGAAATAAGATATTAATAAAATAAAATATCAAACATGTAATGAGTGCTAAAATAGACATCAACATTTTAACATCAGCTGTTTACTTCCTTACAAAAAGTAAAAGATAACATCAAAAGTAAAAACCTGCCAGGGATATAGCTCAGCAGCACAGCACCTGCCTGACAAGCACGAGGTAGTGAGTTTGATTCACGGCACCAAAACACAAACAAACAACACCCCCCCAACCAAAAACCTATATGAACCACAATGTAAAAACAAACAAAAGTCTGCCACAGAAATAAGCTTTGCTTCAACTGTCACATCCAAGGCAGGCGTCATAAATGCTCCATACGCAAGTATTGCTTACACTGATACACTGATGGAAAATATTTTCTGTTTTCCTTTCCTTTCTTGTAGGGCACAATTGACATCTGCTTTGTCTTCCTGTTGTTGTAGTAGGTGTTTGTGAGGCTGCAGCTACACATTTACTAGTCAGTTCACCAGTGTGTGCCACAATTTTTTTTTTTTTGTTTGTTTTGTTTTTCTTTTTTTGGCGGTACTGGGGATTGAACTCAGGACCCTGCGCCTGCTAGGCAGGCGCTTATTCCACTGAGCTATATCCCCAGCAGTGCCACAATTTTTTTGCATAGTTCATTGGCAGAAACATTTTGTTTTTCCTCTGCTATAAATGATCTCTTAAGAGTTTCCATCCCAAGCCTCTAAGAAAATTTCTCTGTGATATTTTGCAGTCATTATTTTCTTTGTAAACTATTGAACTATGCCATACATGGTTAAGAACAAATAAAACACAGCCATTGGCCAATGCTTTGTGTTTCGAGTGACCTCACAGTTTCTGCATAACTCATCAACAACATCTCCTCAAACTTTGGTTTTGTTTCCATCTCAGGCTTCTGCTTTGTTTAGGTTTCTCTATCAATATTTCCATCATGGTGAAGTGTTGACATCAGCACTACCAGTCTGTTTTTCTTTGCCCGCACAGAACCACAGCTGTCCTCAGCAACAGCAAGGATCCGAGCTCCTCCCACAGTGTGGACAGCTGAGGCCTTGTCAGACGAACCAGCACAACCAGCTTCTCCAGGAGAATCGTTAGCACTCCACCTTCTCCTCCAATTCTGCTTTTATGCAGTTGGCAGCAGTCCTCAGGTGGGCCTTCTGCACCCGGCACCATGCTGACTCAGGTTGGCTAGGTGTTACAAATTGCCCCTTAGTTAAGCCACCATAGTTTTTATGCAGGTATCCCATTTCTACCTCTGGCTGGTGGCCTTTTGAGAGCCTCTTATGCCTCTTTTTGTATCTGGAGCTTCAACAAAGCTTTTACAGTAGCAACCAACAGTACATGTCTGTAAATGGCTTAGAACCGATGACTCTTCAGTGCTTGCATTACCTATTTCCCTTTGACAAACAATAACTCTGCTTTTCAAGAGCTTTTAGTACACAGGGAGAGACGTACAGATAAACATGTCTAGATCTATCCTTGGATGGTTACTACAACGAAGTACCTAAGAGCATGGATTTCAGAGTCATGCTGGCCTGGAATTCCTTATGCGGGAGTTCATCTTTTTATTTGTTATTTATTAATTAGTTTTTATTACTACATGTTTGAAGCACATAATGTTTACATTCCTTATGTGAAGTTGGCACCTGTGATGAAATGTCTTAATTTTCCTTTTCATCCCCTTTCCTTCCTCTCCCTCCCCCTTACCTCCATTTCTTGATCCCTTTCCCATTTGAGAAAGAGCTATCTCCTCACTTTTGATTAGCTGTCTTTTATTTTGCCCTCTATTTATAATTGAAGTTTCTCATATAAGAGAAATCATATGATATTTAAGCTAATGTGTCTGATTTTTTGCACTTAACATTATGGTCCCAAGGTGCATCTATTTTTGTACCAATGACTCAAGTTTATCTTACTTTATGGCAGAGTAGTATTCATTGTGTGGAAATACCACATTTCCTTTGTCCATTAATCTGTTGATGGGCATATGAGCTGCTTCTAAGATTTAGCTATTATGAATTCTGCTGCTCTAAACATCAGTATGCATATATCATTGTAATATGTCTTTAACTCTTTCAGGAAGATATGTAGAAGTGGAATAGCTGGGTTGAAAGGAATTTCTTGTTTTAGTTTTTTGAGGAATCTCAATACTGAGTTCTGTAGGGGTTGTACTAGTTTACTTTCCCACCAGAAATATAGATGAGCTCCTTCCCCTCACCTCATTGGCATTTGCTATTTTTTGATTTCTTGATGCTGGCAATTCTTTCTAGGGTAAAGTGGAATCTTAGTGTTATTTTAATTTATATTTCTCTAATGGACAGTGATGTCAAGTATTTCTTCTTGTATTTGTTGGTAATCTGTACTCTTCTTCTGTGAAGTATCTGCTCATTATATTTGTGCATTTTTGATTGGTCTTTTACTTTGGGAGGGTTAATGTTTTTGAGTTCTTTGTACATTCTAGATATTAGTCCTCTGTTTGAAGAATTAGTCCTCTCCTTCTTGAAAGGAGAGGGCTTTCAAGAACATTCTATGTTTGAAGAATAGATAGTAACATTTTTTCCCATTCTATAGATTATCTTTTCACTTGGTTGTTTCTTTTGCTGTGCAGAAGTTTTTTAACTTGATATGCTCCCATTTGTTGATTTTTGGAACTGTATTCTGCGGAATTAGGGTTCTGTTCAGAAAGTCCTTACATACCCCTGTGACTTCAAGACTATTACCTATTTTATCTTCCAATACATTAAGTATTTCTGTTTTTAACATTTAGTTCTTTGATCCATTTTTATTTCACTTTAGTACTTGGTGAGAGATATAGGTCTAGATTTAGTCTTCTGCATGTGCATGTGGGTAGCCAGTTTTCCCGACACCATTTACTGAAGAGGCTATCTTTCCTCTGGTGTATGTTTCTTGGCTCCTTTGTCAAAATCAAAAAGTTCAGTGTGCTTGGGGGTGTTTCTACCTTCTCTGTACTGTTCCATTGATCCTCATGTCTATCTTTGGGCCAGTACAATCCTGGAGTTCATCTTTCATAAAGAAGTTGTGGACAAGTTTATTTCATTTTTCTGAGTCTATTTTGTTCACTATAAAACAAGCATATCACCTCCTCACAGGAGAATGGTGGTCATGAGTATTAAGTGTCATCAATGTACTTGCTACAGGAAGTATGAGTAAATAGCATCAATGAAAAACATCCGCGCAACCACCAAAATATAACATGGATAAACATCAAGGGTAGAGTTGGAGGGGAGAAAAAGAAAGGAGGTGAAATACAAGTTGGAGCCATTGTGCGCATAATGACTTTGGGAGAGAGGGTCGCAAAGATATTTGGAAGGGAGCTAGGAAAAGGAGAAGGAAAGCTGTCTTTATTTATTGATAGCTTCTACTTTGTCCACTAGATATTTTTGTCTACAACACTTCAGTGAATTATCTGAACTGTAAGATACTTATCAATACAGATGTTGAGGGTTTCCAGTGCTCATAGACTGTCTAAGAGGCAGAGCTGAGAATGACTCAAGCCTATCTCATCCTAGAGCCATATTTTCTTCCCTTGGTCAATCTCCCTTCCTTACCCAGAGACAAGTTCAAAAACTTTGAACTTTTTTTTGAAGCATCAGTAACTCTACTATGACTTTAGAAAGTCTGTATGAGGTTTAGTTAAGACACTGGCTGCATTTGGAAGGCTCCATTAACCTGTTTTGAATATATTGGCTTGTGCAAATATAGGACACATTTGATTGGAAGGGTCTGAAATCCTACCTAAAGTAGTTTAAGCAATGAGAAAGTTTACTTTTTCATATAGTAGAGAATAGGACTTAGGAAAGGCCCCAGACAAAGTACTCTAATCCTTGGGATAGGGCTCTGCTTCCCTGTCTTTCTATTTCCCTTGATTGCTCTGGTCTAAAATGTGGGTTTTATCCTAAAGGGGACTGCTTTTAGGCTTTCAAGAGGGCTGCAATTAATAGCGGTGAAAAATGGCGTTTTAAATTCTGTGCAACTAAAATAAGAGTCTCTCCTTGAATCATGGACCAAATACTTGTTTTTTTTAGTCTGACTGGGCAAGTTAGGCTGTGGGTCCTACCTGGGGCTGGCGATATAGCTCAGTGGAATAAGCGCCTGCCTAGCAAGCGCAGGGTCCTGAGTTCGATCCCCAGTACCGCCAAAAAAAAAAAAAAAAAAAAAAATTAGAGAAGAATGATTTGTACTGATTGGCTTAAGGTACCTAAATGAAGCACTGATAAGGATAGGATTATTGTTATTGGCTGATATTAACTAGGACTCCTTTATGTAGTCAGGACAGGTACCTAGACTATATGTAGAAAGAATCAAAATTCTAAAGATGTCATCTGTGGGATAGTGTGGGCACAACCAATCAGAGTGGATACTAGCTGTAAACAACCAGTTTGTCTGTTTTGTATTGGCTGCTTCTTAATCCTAAATACTTAAAATGTGTATTTTCCTAAGAAAAAGGAAGGGATAATTCACCCTGGGTGGGCAGTCAAACTCAGGCAAAATAGTCTATTAACCCGAATGTTAAACTTAACGGTAGTTCCTAACCTCAGTTTGCTAGTCTGACATTTCAATATCTGTGCTCACAGTGATTAGGCAACATTTACTCTTAATTTGTTCTTTAAATTAGTCTCATCCAAAAGATGAACCTGAATTTCATTTGATCCCAAGTCCAACTTATTCCTATATGGGATCTGCTTGCAAGTTAATTCAAATTAGAGTTGCTTAATGCCAAGCAAAATATAACTCTCTTTAGCATGTAGGCAGTGTGAATAGACCCTGCTTAGGATGATCTCTCACCCCAAGTAAAAGCTTTATAAAGTCTCCGTCCTTTTCTCTGGTTTGTTCAGTCATTACAAATCCTGACTAATTGGGAACATAGGCAGCTTAAGTTAGTGGCAAGTCTGATTACAGAAGATTTTAAGAGATGTGAAGTTATATCACTTTTAAATGCAGGCAGTGACTCCAATTAGATTATAAAGGGTGATCTTGTAAAGCTCCTAATATATATAGATAAGAATGACATACAATGAGCTAATCAATTATTTGTATTTAATTCTCTGCTGTGAAAGTGATGGTGGCGGCTGAACACCAGTGTGCTCCGCCAATTACTTTAACCTTTCCCCTCGAAATCTTGTTCACACTATTGATTTGGACTATTGATGCTGAGTCTGAAATAATAAGTTTTTTGTCAGAAATCTTATATTTCATCCAGTCAATGTTTATTGAACATACAAAAGGGTGTTTGGTGTTTGGTTGTTAGTTATTTGGGAAGTCAGTTGGAAAGAAGAATTAGTTTTGTTATTATAATTATTTTTAGGGAAAACACAGAGACTTGATCTGTAGGGTTATCTATTTTTATTTTTTAATTGACGAGTAAAACTCACATATTCAGGGGTACGCCATTGTGTCTTGACATGTATATATGTCGTGAGTAGATCAAGCCATGCATCACCTACTATTTCCCCAAGTTGCCCACCCCTGGTCTCTGCTAGCCATTTTTCTATTGTCCGTTTCTGTGAATTTGACTTTTTACACCCTACATCTAAATGACATTGTGCAGTACTTGTCTTTCTTGCTTAGCTTCACATAATGTCCTCTAAGTTCATTCATATTGTAGCAAATGACAAGATTTTCTTTGTTTTAAAGGCTGAATATCTACTTTTCCATTGATGGACACTTAGGCTGAGGCCGTGTGTTTGCTGTAGTGAACAGTGCTGTGTATAAACAGGAAGTGCAAATAATTCTTTGATAGATGGATTCATTTTCTTTGAATATACTCAGCAGTGATGTTGCTGGATAAAATGATGGACCTATTTGTAGTTTTTTGAGGAACTTCCATACTGTTTTCCGTAATGACTGCACTAATCTACCTTCCCTCCCATGGCATGCAAGGGTTCCTTTTTCCCACATACTTGACAGCACTTGTGATCTTTTGTGAGTTAGATAGTAGCCATTTTGACAGAAGTGAGATGACAGCTCATTGTGGCATGATTTGCATTTCCCGATGAATGTTATTTATTTTGCATTTCTCTTATGGTGAACATTTTTTCATATGTCTGTTGGCTATTTGTGTGTCTTCTTTTGAAAAAAATGTCTGAAGTCCTTTGCCCATTTTTCAGTTAGGTTATTTGTTTTCTTACTATTGAGTTATTTGAGTTCTTTATACATTTTTGATATTAGCTCCTCAGATACTTGGTGTGCAAACATATTCTCTAGTTTTAGGTTATCGCTTCACTCTGTTGATTGTAATTCCATTTATCTAGCTTTGCTTTTATTGCCTATACTTTTAAAAATCTTTGTCCACACCCATGCCATGGAGCATATTCCTATCTCTGGGCTATATTGAAAGGAAACTTTACACAGTCAGAGTGTGAGCTCCTAAGCCAGTCTAGGCAGATCAGTACTCTCAGGGCTGCAGTCTGGCCATGTGCAAGTGGCTGGCTCTGTGACCTGAGGCAAATCTTTTAACTTATTTGGGGCTTACCGAGCTCAAAACTGGCGGTTTTACTAGATGAGCAATGGCAAGCATTCATGCTCACAGAGACAAGACAGAAAATACATGTGAAGACAGATGCTTTGAAGCAAAACAAAACAATGCAATTCTAGTCTTAACGTGAGAGCGGGAGCTACAGAAAGGGATGAGGTCTGTGGCATAGCACAGCTCCATGTAAAGGAAGCATCCACTCTTAGTCTTTAGGCTGCACACAGGCTGTGTGTAGCAAGATCTGATTTTTGTTTAAAAGAAGCTACCCAAATCCATGTTTTTACGTGAAATCTCAGTTAAATATTTGGTGAAATGATGAACCTGGATGGCCTTATACTCTGAAAAAAGTGATATTTTCCCCTGGGTTGCCTACAGCTTGAAGCTATTAATTTTCAGTCCCTAGACAAAATATATTGAGAAATCTGTTCCACGTGGAGAATGCTACAGCTTGGCGAATTTCATGTGGAAGGTCTCCTCAGAGTAACAACATCTCAGTGAGGTCTTAATGAGCATGAGCACCCGGCTTGCCTTTCCTGCTCCACTCCTGACAGTATCTAATCTTTGTGCACTATTCCTCAGAATGGACTGCTCTGCTGAAACACTCTGAAGTTCTTTCTTGTACTGAGAAGGAACTCCTTGACCAGCTTCTCTTCTTGGTCTTAATTCTGCCATCTGGAGCAACACAGAACATCTTTAGTTTCTTAGAGCTTGAGACCACATGAGTCTGCTCCCAGTCACAGAAACATGTCCAGAGCTGTTTGTTCGATACAGTCAGGGCTTGTGGAGTCTTCTTTGAACTCAGGACTGTGATTGAATAAAGTGAGTTTTCCTAAAAAGGAATTCAAAGAAAAGCCCCTCCATTATGCTGTGCTAAATGGTGGGACATAGCTTTGCATTGCTCATGGCTGGGCCAAATTTTCCTTGAGAAATCACTTTGAAGGTATCAATATGTAATACAACAACCATTGTTAATTTCCTACCACTTTGTCTGTAATTCAGTATTGCTTGTATTGTTCTTATGCTATTTTGTAAATGGATGTCTGTTTGTTAATATTGTTTCCTTCTTTTATTTTTTAAAATAAATTTTAAAAAAAGGATGGAAAAGAAGTTGGCAGGTGTAAATGGCAGCTCCACAGCTACCCTGTTGGGAAGTGTGAGGTGTGCAGGGCCCCTCATACTTCCTTCGGAGGGACGCCACTGGGACACCTTTGTTTTCTATGACAGTCAAAACGGCAGTATCTTTTCTCTCTTGAGCTGTGTCTACTTGTCACTTTATCTAATATAGTGTTAGGACACTTTCTCCCCTCACCAGGCTGAGGCTGGAATCACTTTCTTTTGCTCATCCTCTTGCCAGCCTCTTTAGTACTAGAATAGAGATGAGGGTTTTCCTTGATGGATGCAGTGAATGCGGTTTCTGCTGCTTGTCACTGCACATGTGTAGTTCAGGGGATGCATAGGTCTGAATCCAGACGAGGGGAGCACAACCTTTAATAGAAGAGGAGAGGTTCAGCTCCTGTTTAGAGCTGTTACCAAATGCTTCTTTTGAAATGCGGCTTTGCATTGTAGTGGAGTCTTCATGACATATCACAGGGATAATCTTTCACATGCTCTGTGATTTGACCCATAAGGCCAGAACAGGGAAATTGACTATATGTAATAAATAATATAGAATCTAGTGAATATTTAGGGTCTGGTAATGATGATAAATCAGGTTTGAAATGTTCCTTGAGGAGATTGTGAGATTCTGAGAAATGAAGCCAGGAAGATTGATTAGGACCTATTGCTGCTCAGAAAATCTACTGAAAAAAAAAATACAGGGAGGTATTGCCAGGCTAATAGGAAAGGAGAATACAATGCACCTTGATCTCTAAACAGCAAATGGGTATAATCAGCAAATGCCGTTGATCCTATGAGGAAATGCATAGAAAAGTAAAAGATACCCCACCAAAGGGAGTATTGAGTTGATCTCTGATAGCTAAGGATGAACACATTGGGATTTCTCCAAGGTCCTCATTTCCTCTGAAGCTCTATTTATTTATTTCTTTATTTACCCATCCAATTTTAGAGAATAACCCTTATTAAAAGCAATAAAGGTTATGCTTTTAATAGTCTGCAGCTAAAATCTATTCTGCATCTCTTGGCATAAGGATTCATATGCTACATTTGGATTCATATCGTACATTTGGAGCAGAAGATGGCTCAGTGGGTAGATTCTGTCACATGCTTTAGTAATGAATCATCCCTTTTCACTCTAGTCTGATACAGGTTGATTGGTAAACCTAGCAGAACCATAAAATGTCAAACCTGTTGGAAGGTTCCTGGGGTGAGAGTAGACTTAATCTTATAATATCAAAAAATTTAAAGTGCAGACAAGCTTGAGCATTTGTGAATAGAAGAGGAGGCATGAAGAAGGCGGATGTGGGCAAGAGTGCTAATTAGTTGTGAGAAGACTAGGGATATATTTGTGATGGAATAGAAGATGAATTTTGGGCTTGGAGGGGCCTGGATCCATAATTAGCTGTGTGAACATGGGCAAATTACTTGATTCTTCTCTGCCTCAGTTTCTGCCTGGGTAAAATGGAGAGAATAATTTTGTGTCTTGAATGAAAGGAAATAATATGTGTGAGGAGATAGTAAGTGTCGCATGGTAGTTCTCGTCTCCATACCCAATGCCTTCTGTCTCCAAATATATTTCAGTGATGGTTAATTTTATGTGCCATCTTCACTGGGCCATGAGGTTCTCTAACTGGTCAAACATGATTCTGGATATAACTGTGAGGGTAGTTTTGCATGATATTAGCATTTAAATCCATAGATTGAGCATAACAGATTGTCTTCCTGTCTTAGTTACTTTTCTAGTTGCTGGGACAAAATATCCAACACCCACAAGTTAAAGGAGGAAGGTTTATTTCAGCTCACAGAGGTTTATAGAGGTTTCTTTCAGTCCCTAAATGGGTGGTTCCAAGGCAGGGCAGCATGGCACAGGAGCATGGCAGAGGAGAGATTCTCCATGGCAGGGCAGGTAGGAAGCAGCAGAAACAAGCTTGCCTTTCTCTCTTACCCCGTCCAGGCTCCAAGCCTTTTGAGTGGTGCCACACACACTCAGGGTGGAGTTTCTGTCTTCAGTAAATACGTTCAGCCACACCCAGAACTATGCTAACTCCAATCAGAGGACTAATTTAGTAACACACACAACTAATCCCAGTATTACACACTCTAGATCCAGCAAACTCCAAATAGCCCCACCTGTGAGCTCATGAAGGTTTAAGGAGACATCTAGATACCAGCCCTAACACCTCCCTAACATGGGCGACCTCACTGAATTAGTTGAATATAAGGAAAAGGCTGCTCTTCCTCTTAGTAAATTAATTCTTCCTACTAGCCTGCCTTCAAATTGGGACATTACGTTTTCTCCTGTCTTTGGATTTGAATGAAAATATGTGCTCATTTTGGGTCTCTAGTACTGGCCTTATGACTAGAACTGCATCATTGGCTCTTCTGGTTCTCAGGTCTTTGGACCTGGGCTGGAAGAAAATCTTTAGTTTTCTTGGGGAGCCCACTTGCCTATTCCCATTGCAGATCTTGGGACATGCCAATCTCCAGGATTTTGTGGGTAAATTCCTTATAATAAATCTCTACCTATCTATCATCTACCTATCTATCCATCCATCCATCTATGAATCTCTCTTATTGTTTCTGTTTTTCCAGAGAGCTCTTCTGATACAAACTAATTAGTTCTCTTGAGCATAACAAGCATTTAATATTTGTTGGGCATTGTATATAGCCAGGGAGTCAGAACACATTCTCTAAAGCCCTGATGGTAGATGGGCTACTGCGACACTATTTCCTAATCTCTTTTGTTTAGAAGTTAGAATCTTTCCTGGGACATTGGCTGATCATCATTCTGTAGGAAAAGTGTAGGGTGAGAGACAAGATCTTTATGTTCTTTCATGTGTGTGTACATGTACACCACGGCATGCCAAGAAGAGCTGGAGTAATGTGTGTTCAAGCACCTTTCCTCCACTCTGCCCAGTCACCAAAGCAAAGAGATGGTGCTCAACTAGGCTACCAACTAAAGATGAGAGACTTGAAAAGTTGCTCTATTTTTCTCCTTTTAAATTGTGAAATATGAACAGATGTGCTGATTCTATGTAAATAAATTATTTGATTAAACAGGACATCAGTGTGCTCAATGGGTAGACTTGCCAAGAAATATGAGGCAAGCTAGTAATGGTTTTCCTAATTTACTTGAGGATAAATAATGCAGGAAGCTCATCAGATAGATTTGAGTGAATTAGATCCCTCAAGCTGGGGAAGTGGTGATGAAGAGGAAATATATTGCCTTGAAGCTGGTTTTACTGCTTGAGAAATCTGGAGCTGTGAAAAACCATCTTAAAGTCACATCACAGATCTGTCTTTAGTGAGAAAAAGAAACTGAAAGTTAAAGAGAAACTTCCTGCTCAGAGTTGGTTCTATTAATCAGCTTCCATACTGGGCGGTCTGTTTAAAGATTGGCCTGCTCAGGCTATCGTGAATTAATGAGGTCCTTCCCCATGGGCCATCCCGTTGTGTGCCTGCGCTGCTTGACACAAAGTGGATTATCATAAGAAGTAGTCTCATAGATGAACAGTGGTGTGTCACTGTAAGAGTTTCTAAAAATAGGGATGCTGCCTTCAATTGGCTGAAAATTATGGCTGATTGAAGGCACCAGGGGTATTTTATGACAAATAAATATGCAGTTAAGATGGTCGCTGTCCCTGAAGGGTATGGAATGGACAACTAACTTTGGAATGCAGTTTGTTCTCAAACATTTCTCTGACTAAATCATATCATGGCCCTAGAATAGTTCTACTGGCGACTTCTTTGAGGTGTAAAAGAACAGCACCATGATTCCACCTGAACATCTGAGTACAGTTGATTAACTCTTTCATCAAATGGATCCTGAGGGAATGGCATAGGTGTGAGAGCTCATGGTGTCTCCCCACTCCTTCTTTTTTCCCTTTCCCCTCCCTTATGCTTCCCTCACTCTGCCTCCTTTCCTCCCCTCCCTTCTTCCTACCAGTATATGGCAAGCAAAGTTCTAGGCTCTGGAGATGCAGCAGTTGACACTGTAGAAAAAGTCCCTGCTGTGTGTGTGCACGCACATGTGTATGTGTGTGTGTGTGTGTGTGTGTGTATGTCTGTCTGTCTGTCTGTATGTGAGTGGAGAGAGAGAGAGAGAGAGAGAGAGAGAGAGACAGTAAAATTTATTGTTTCGTTCATATACATATACAGTGGTATCTTGGTTCACAAACTTAATTCATTATACAATTGAGGAAAAGATGGCATTGTTTGTGTTGGTGAGGCATTGTGAACTGAGGTGCCAGTGTAATCGTATACATGTACGTCATTCTGTTTGCCAGTTAAAAATCTCTGTTCTGTGATCAACCAGGTATTAGAAGATGAAGTAGAGACATTAAAGAATACACAAAGTTTTGAGAAGCTCCTCACTGCCTCAAAGAGTGGTGAAGAGTGGTGAAAGGTGACAAATTACCAAGTGCAAACCTTATGGCCCCAGGAAATCTCTGAATAGGAGAGTCAAGTGGCAGAGTGGAAAACAGGAAATGATTATTATTCAGGTTCCACAATATTTCTGCAGGACTGAAGGATTTCTTAGGGACAGGTTAGGGGTATGTCTTTCCTGTCAAAAAAACTTTCACTCTATGTATCAAGGCAGGTTAGTACTGAAGACCACTGAGTCTAGAGACTGCTTGAGTCTCAGTCTAACCTTGATTTAGGTCAGTGGTTCTTGGGTTGTGGTCCAGGTCAGATCACTATTCTGTGGATAACCTGGCATGTTAGTTACCTGTCATTGTAGAAGTATGAGTCAGCTGGTATATAAATTTTCTATTGATGTGAGTTCATTGCTGTGACTATACCTGAGCATGTGGTTCAAGAACCTTTGGGAATGGCTTGTGGGAAAAGTTTGTAATGGTTCAAAGATGTCACTTGCAAAAGTAGAGCTGGAACTCCTTAGGCTGTTCTGTATGGGAGATTCTGGTAAGAGCTCAGAAGACCATAAAACCAGTAAAGACTAGGCTCGGGAGGTGTTTACTCTTAAGAAGGACTGCACTGGTTACTGGACTCCAGACAATGTATGTTATGGATTGACAGAAAGTGTGTCTGCATTTTGCAGAGGCTTTGCCTAAGACTGAGATTAAGGGTGGTGAACTAATTATTCTGGTAGAAGAAACTTCAAGGCAGTTGAAGGTTGAGGCTATTGCATGTCTGCTTCTGGGGACTTTTAGCCAGATCTAAGTTGAGAATCAAAAGCAAAGAGTCCAACAGGATGACATAAAACATTGTGAGTTTGGCTAGAAAAGAAGAGCTGGTAAAACAGTGGACTTCAATGATAGAGCAGAGGTCTTGATTGCTGAGAAGCAACAGGAGAATACAAAAGAAGGCCTCATGAAATTGGAAATCAATGGCAAAAGAAATCACAAGAATTTCATAAACACATGGAAATTAAATAACATCCTCCTGAACAATCAGTGGGTCAAAGATGAAATAAAGAAGGAATTAGACAGTTTCTACAATGAAATGATAATGACAATACAACATACTGGAACTTAGGGGATACAGTGAAAGCAACCCTAAAAGGGAATTTATAGCAGTGAGTACCCATGTCTGGAAAACTGGGCATGTGCAAATAAACAACTATTGAACCTGAAATGTCTAGAAAAAAACCAGGATAAGGCAAAGCCCTTATGAGAAAGAAAATTATAAAGATCAGAGCAGAAATTAATGCATTGGAGACTAAGAAGACATACAAAGTATCAATGAATCAAAGAGTTGGTTTTTCAAAAGATTAAATAAAATTGACAGACCCTTAGCCAACTTTATCCAAAAAAAGGGAAGACTCAAATCTAACAAAAGGGTGAAATAACAATGTACCCTGTAGAAATCCAGAAGATTACCTACACCTTCTTTGAGAACTTGTATTCTAATTAGATAGAAAATGCAGAAGTAGGCGGGTTCCTAGATACATACACATATGAATTGTCAAAGCTGAATCAAGAAGATATAAAAATCCTAAAGAAAGCAATTATTATACTACTTTGTGCCTCTTTGTTAATGCTTTCCGGTTTCCTTTTTTTTTTTTTTCTGTTGTTGAGATGATTAATTGTTTGACCAATTTTGCATGTCTGTATCTGTGTTCATGAATATACACTTCGAAGATATCAATAGGTAAAGCAACAACCATTGTTGAGTCCCTGTCACCTTGTCTGTAAATCAGTTTTGATTGTAGTATTTCTTATGCTACTTTGTGTCTGTTTGTTAATATCTTTGTTCTTTTACTTTAAAAAAAAATCAATGAAATTGAAGATATAGTTAAAAACCTACCTACAAAGAAAAGTACAGGCCCTGACTGATTCACTATTGTATTTTATAAGAAATTTAGAGAAGATTCAATACTACTACTTCTTAAACTCTTCAGTGAAATGGAAAGGGAGGCAATACTCCCAAATTTATTCCTTAAAGCAAGCATTACTGAGAAGGACACAGCTAAGAAAAAGAACTACAGGCCAATCTCCATAATGAACAGATGCAAAAATCCTCAATAAGATACTGGCAAATAGAATACAGAAAATCATCAAGAAGATTATACACCATGACCAAGTTGGAGTCATCCTAGTGATGCAGGGTTGGTTCAACATACATAAATCAATAAATGTAATGCATCATATTAAAAGAGACAAGGTCAAAAACTATATGACCATCTCCACAAATACAGAAAAAGCTTTTGACAAAGTCCAGCACCCATTTTTTATTCTAAAAATTAAAAAACTGACAAAAAACAATGAAGACAAAATCAAAACAACACAAAAACAGCAAAAATGACACATGACCTCAAGAAAAATAATAGAAATTTACAGTGGTTGCTATATTACATACTGTTATCTTCAGTGAAGTTGTTCAGTCCACTAAACATAAGAATGTAAGATTGATTAAACAATCAAGGACAGCAACAAGTAAAAAAAAAAAAATTGGAAATGATGCAGAGCTTCATCATACAAGATGGTAGGAGTTCAACAATGGTCCTTATACTGCGTATTATTTTCAGATCAGTCATTCTGATTACCAAATTCAAGCATACAAAATTGTTCAAGAAAAAAGAAAATTTTAATCATTGACTGTTCCTCTCGATAAACCATAGACATCAGCAATATACCTATTCCAGCTATCCTTACATATACATATAAATTTTGTTTTTCATTTAAAAAACCAAAATAACAAAAACAAATAAATAAAACAGCTTAGAGGGCAATAAAAATGATACAGAATTTCAAAACATGGTGATAGGATATTAACAATGGTTGTTATGTTACATAATGTCGTCTTCAAAATGGTTGCACATATAACCAGATATAGGAATTCAAAATTGATGAAACAATTACACATTTAATAGTTCCTTTAATAAACCAGCAGATATTAGTAGTACAATTATGCTACTCCCCTCTTTCATTCCAATTGCTCCTTCCTATTTGAGCCGTTTCTTTTCTCTTTCATGATATCTATTGTGCCTTTCAGATTTTATTTACTCTTTCAGGTTCTTATAGTAGGGAGGAAATACAATGTTTACACATGTGAATCTAATTTATTTCACCAATGAGCATGATCTCTAGTTGAATCCATTTACCTATAGTTTATCTTTCTTTCTAGCTGAGTAATACTCCATTGTATAAAAATAGCACATCTTTTTTATCCATTCCTTCCTTGATGGACCTTTGGGTTGTTTCCAAGATTGAGCTATGACAAATTGTGCTGCTGTAAACAAGGGCCAGCACACATTCTTCATAAAAAAAAAAAACCCTACAGAAAACTGGAACAGATGGTCTTTGTCTCAATCTGATAAAAGCCGTCTGTCTTGGTTACTTTTCTCCATTGCTGAGACAAAATACCCAATGCCCAAAATTAAAGAGGGAGAGGTTTACTTAGCTCACAGTTTGTGTAGGTTTCAGTGCATAATTGGCTGGCTCCCAGGAAAAGTGGCACATGGCAGAGAGCAAAAGTTCATGGAGGCAGAAAGCAGCAGAAGAGGATATCAGAAAATGGAAAGATATCCGATCTTGCTCTTGGGTAGGAACAACCAACATAGTGAAATGGCTATACTTCCAAATCTGTTGTATATATTTAATGAAATTCAAATCAAAATTCCAACACTATATCTTACAGAATAAGAGAAAACAATCCTAACATTCACTTGGAACCAGAAGAGACCTAGAACACCAAAGGCAATTCTGAGAAACAAAGCCAAGGCAGGGGCATCACAGTCCCTGACTTGAAATTGTACTGTAAAGCTACTGTGATAAAAACAGTATAGTACTGGTAAAAAAGACACAAGGATCAACAGAACAGATTAGAAGATGCAGAAACAATTCCAGACATACTCAGTCACCTTATTTTTGACTAACATTCACTGGAAGAAAGATAGCCTCTTTAATAAATGGTGCTGGAAAAACTGGCTTACACATGCTAAAGATTAAAATTGGACCTGTATCTTTCACCATGCACTAAACTAAATTAGAAATGGGTCAATGATCTAAATATTAAAACAGAGACATTAAGTCTTTTGTAAGAAAGAATTGGTAAAGCTCTTGAGGACATTGGTGTAGGCAAAGACTTCATGAGTAAAACCCTGATTGCACAGGAACTATCATAAAGCATCAACAACTGAGATCTCATCTTATTAAAAAGCTTTTGCACAGCTAGAGACACCAACAGTAGAGTGAGGAGACGGCACACAAGCTGGGAAAAATGTTTGCTAGCTGTTCCTCAGACAAAGGTTTACTATGGATAATATACAAAGAACTCAAAAAAATCAGACCTCCTAAACTTAAAGACCAAATCCACAAATGGGCATCTGAGATAAATACACACTTCTGATATGAAGAAATCAAACAGAAGGGGCTTGGAATATGGCTCAGTGGCATAAGCACCTGCCTGGGAAGCACAAGGTCCTAAGTTCGATTCCTGGTACCAAGGAGCGGGGAGAAGAAAAAGAAAAAAAAAGCACAAACAGCAAGTAAATATATGAAAAAATGTTCAATATCATCGGTCATTTAAGAGATGCAAATTAAAACAACACTGAGAGTCTATCTCATCCTGGTAAGAATCATTATTATAAAGAAACCAACCAGTAACAAATGCTGGAGGGAATGTGAGGAGAAGGGAACACTTGCCCACAGTTGGTGGGAGTGTGGACTTGTGCAACCACTTTGGAAATCAGTATGGATATTTCTCAAAAAATTAGGATTAGAGGTCCCACTTGATGTAGCTATTCTTCTTCTGGATGTTTTCGCAGAAGAATTAAAAACATCATACCACAGTGATGTATGCTTATCCATGTTTATAGCAGCAAAATTTGTAATAGCAAAATCAAATGCCCATCAACTGAAGAATAGATAAAAAGATGTAGTCTTTTTATACAATGGAGTATTACTCAGCAATAAAGAAGGATGAAATTCAGACTTTTACAGGCATATAGATGCAACTTCACTCCATAGTGAAACAAATCAGACTCACATGAATAAACATTATATTGTCTCCCTGGCATTAGAAGGTGAAAAAAGTAACTAAGCTATTATAAATGGACATTAATTCTGGAAATAATAGCATGTTTGCCATTCAAAATTTTTCCTCCTTTTCAAAATTGTTTTAATGATTTAAAGTCTTTTGGATTTTCATATCAATTTTAGAAAAACTTGCCAATTAAAAAAACTGGAATTTTCACTAGTGTTAGATTATTATGTGAATTTTTTTGAAAATTATTATCTCCAAGCATTTCACCTTAAAATTTATTTCTTGAAATCTTCAATTTCTCTGTAATGCTTCCTGGTTTTCTGTATATAGGTCTTGTGAATTTTGTGGTGACATTTACCATTACTTTATATTTTAATACTCTTGTAAACAATGTGCTTTGTTTTTGTTTATCACCATGAAGTGGAAGTACAGTTGGTTTTCAATAAACATGAAAAACATATGGCCTGAGGGCATCACAGGAAGCACTGAGTCTATACCCTTTGCATCTTCCAAACTGCAAAAGTGAAAACGTTGCTCTGACATGAAAGTTGTGGAGCCCCATGTTTCAGAATGGTGGCAACAAGAAGAATTTTTTCCTCAGATTTTGATTCAGACCCTCAGCACCTACAGCCAAGAGAGAAAAGCTTGGCTACTGCTCCAGCTGGCAGCAGATCTTGGCAGCATCCATGTAGTGCTGCTTTTAGATGCATGCAGAATGCAAGACTGTGGGATTAAGAAGGCTTCCACCTTGATTTCAGAAGGCCGGGAAGGACAGGCAGTGTGCCCGGAGAGGGCGGTGTATGAAGGGGTACGGGTGAAGCCAAAGGCGCAGTGGAGACCACAGAAGTTTGGAGAAGCCAGAAACATGGATCATTTAAGGGAAGATGCGAGCAGGGAGCAAAGTGGGCCTAAGAGAGAAACCCTGGGAGCTACTACCATCAGAAGTGCCATAGGGGCAGAGTCACCCAAGCCCTTTGGAACTCACAGCTTGCCACGGATTGCTTCAGATGCTGTACTTGGAACTACAGGACTTAATGTTCTGCCTGTTGGATTACTGACTTACTTTGGTCCTAGTCCTTTGAATCCCCTGTTTGTAACTGTTGGAATGGAAATGTCTACTTTGTACCATTGAATGTTGGAAGCGTTTAACTTTTCATTTTTAAAATCTTATTTAATCTTTTTAAAATTTTATTTTAAAAGTAAAAGAATGAAAACATATTAATAAACAGACATCCATTTACAAAGTAGCACAAGAATAGTACAAGCAATACTGAATTACAGACAAGGTGACATAGTTGTACTACTGACTTCTATCACTGTATTGAAAGGAGCAGTTAATGATTAATTATTTGATCAATCTTGCATGTCTGTATTTGTTTTCCTGAGTAACCACTTTGAAGTTATCAATATGTAATAAAACAATCTTTATTAATTCCATGTCACCTTGTCTTAACTTTTCATTTGTATAGGAGCTCACAGCTAAGAGTTTGTCTTATATCTGTAAGAGTTTGGAACTTGGAACTTTTACAATGCTGAAACTGTTAGGACTTGGGCAACTCTTGGAGATGGACTAAATGCCTTTTGCATAAAGGTATGTGTATGAGTCTTTGGGGACCAGGGGTGGAATATTATGGTTCTAATGTAATATAATGTTGATAGATTTAATACTGGTTCTTATGGATTGTTACACCTCTGTTATAGTGTTACAGTTATAAAATGATAGGAATAAGCATCACAATAAGAAAACTTACCTTCTGTTCTGGTGAGAAATTAGTGAGTTTCTATTTGTGTACAGGATAATTATAACATATTAGGTATAATTAGAAGCATGTCTTTATATCTGGAGATGGGTTTAAAGGAATGTGACTGGTTGCCAAGTTGACAAGGGGTGGATTGTAACGGTTGATTCATTGTGTCAATTTGAGAAGTTTAAAAGCTTAACTAAGTGGTTCAGCAATTCTATATTCTTGAGTGTAGAGCACCTGCCTTAAGGTGGCTGTCTACACTCTAGGATGTAGAGAACCCACCCTAGGATGGGTAGCCTGCACACAATATAAGGGAGGAAAAGGCGCTTGATGCACTGTTGTGCTCTGCCACCATGAACTTTTGCCTGTCTGCCATACCACCCTGCCCTTGAGCCAGCTGGTTATGGACTGAAACCTTCACAAAATATAAGCTAAATAAATCTTTTTTCTTTAACTTTGGCTGTCAGATATTGCGTCTCATTAATGAGAGAAAAGTAACTAAAACAGTGAGTTTTATGATGAGTAGACATCTAAAAATGGAGCCTGAACTAGAAGGTGGTCTCTAAATTCCATACCCAAGGACATTTAAACACTTGTGTACAGATGTTTGTAGTAGCTTTCTCCGTAATAGACTAAAACTGGAAATCAGTTAAATGGTCTCCAGTAGTAAATGGTTAAAGTATGTTACATCTATGTGATGGGTTACTATTTAGCAATTAACAGGAGAAAATGGTCATATGCATCAGCTTGGATGAATATCCAGGAAATTATTCTAAGCAAAACACAATCCCAAGAAGTTACTATGTGACTACATTTGTACAACATTTTGAAAAGATAAAAATTGGAATAGGAGACAGATTTAGGGGTTGCTGCCTATAAGGGACTAAGCAGATACATAATTATCCCTTTCTTTCTTTTCCCTTTCCCCTCATCCCAGTTGCTCTTTACTTTTGAGCAGTTTCCTTTCATTTCACAATGTTTATCATACCTCCTAATTTATATTCACACTTTCAGGTTCTTACATTAGTGATTCAATATATTGCTTACACATGCACGTCTGATTTATTTCACTTATGAGTATGGTCTCTAGTTGTGACCATTTACCTATAAAAGCCTCAAGTTTATCTTTCTTTAAAACTGAGTAATATTTCATTACTAAAAATGCCACAATTTTTTCATGCAATCCTCAGTGGATGGATATTTGGGTTGCTTAAACGATTTAACTATTACAAATTGCACTGCTATAAACATGGGTGCATATATATTGCTGGGATATGATGTTTTCAGATCTCCTGGGAAAATACCCAGAAAGGGAACAGCTGGGTTGAATGGGACCTCTAGACCTAGTTTGCTGAGGAATCTCCAAATCGATCTCCACAGTGGTTTCACCAGTCTGCATTCCCACCAGCAATGGAGAAGAGGTCCTATTTCTTCACAACCTCGCCAGCATTTGTTATTGGTTGACTTCTTAATGCTAGCCATTCTTACTGGGATGAGATGAAATCTCAACATTTTTTAAATTTCCATTTCTCAAATGACTAATAATATTGAGCATTTTCTCATGTATTTATTTGCCATTTGTATTTCTTTATCTGAGAAGTGTGTATTCATCTCAGATGCCCACTTTAGGATTGAGTCTTTGAATTTGGGGAGGTGGACTTCTTAAACTCTTTACATGTTCTTTGTGGGATAGCCAACTTAGATTTTTTTTCCAAATTTGTGGGTTTTCTTTTTACTTTGCTGGTGATTTTTTTTAGATGTGCAAAAACTTTTCAGTAAGATGAGGTCCCAGTTGTTGATTCTTTGAAATATTTCCCTTGTGGTTTGGTTTTTGGTCATGAACTCTCTGCCTACCCCTGTCTTCAAGATTTTTGCCTACTTTCTCTTTTAATAGATTTAGTGTCTAGGTTTTAATATTGAGGTATGTGATCCATTTTGACTTGAGTTTGGTGCATGGTGATAGACTTGGGTCTATTTTCAGTCGTTGACAAGTGGCAAATCAATTTTTCCAGCATAACTTATTAAAGAGGCTATCTTTCTTCCAGTGAGCTTGTTTGGCCTCTTTGTCAAAGATTAGGTGGCTGAGTGTGTTTGTGGTTTTGACTGCATCTTCTAGTCTGTTCCATGGATCCTCAGGTCTGTTTTTTAGCCAGTACCAGGTTGATTTTATTACAGTAGCTTTGTAGTATAATTTCAGGCCAGGGATTGTGATTCCAACTGACTTGTCTTTGTTGCCCAGGATTGCTTTTGCTACTGGGTCTCTTTTGGTTCCAGATGAATTTAAGGAATGTTTTTTCTAGATCTGTGAGATATGCTAATGGTATTTTAATGGGAATTGCATCGAATCTGTACAACAGTTTTGGTAGTATGGCTATTTTCACAATGTTGGTTCCTCCTATCCATGAGCAAGGAATATTTTTCCATTTACTGAAGTCCTCTTCAATCTGTTTTTTCAGAGTACTGTAGTTTTCATTGAATAGATCTTTTACTTCTTTTGTTAAATTGATTCCTAAATATTTCAGTTTTTTGGTGCTATTGTGAAGGGTATGATTTCCTTATTTTCTCTCTCAGTCTGTTTGTGTACAGGCATGCTATTGATTTTTGAGTGTTGACTTTGTATCCAGCTACATTGCTGAATTGGTTGATTAATTCAAGGAATCTTGAGGAGTTTTTGGGGTCTTCCATGTAAAGTATCATGTTATCTGAAAATAGTGATGCTTTCACTTCTTCTTTTCCTATCCTTATTCCTTTTACTTCTCTCTCTTGTCTAATTGCTCTGGCTAATGCTTCCAGAAGCATGTTGAATAGGAGTGGTGATAGTGAACATCCTTGTCTTGTCCCTCACTTTAAAGTGAAAGCTTTCAGTTTTTGTCCACTTAGGATGATGTTGGCTGTTGGTTTGTCATAGATGGCTTTGATCAGATTGAGGTAAAGGCCATCTATTCCTATTTTCTGTAGGGTTTTTAAAAAATCGTGAATACATGTTGGACTTTGTCAAAAGCTTTTTGCACATCTATTGAGATGATCATGTGGTTTTTGTCTTTGGCTCTATTGATATGGTGTATTACATTAATTGATTTGCATATATTGAACCATCCCTGCATTCTTGGAATGAATACTACTTGGCCATGGTGTGTTATTTTCTTTATGATTAGCTGCATTCTATTTGCTAGCATTTTATTGAGTATCTTTGCATCTATGTTCATTAGGGAGATTGGCCTATAGTTCTCTTTCTTGGTTGGGTCTTTGTCAGGTTTTTGTATCAGTATAATACTTGCCTCCAGAAATGAGTTAGGGAGAATTGCTTACTTTTCAATTTCATTGAAGAATTTGAGGAGTGTTGATATTAAATCATCTCTGAATTTCTTGTAAAATTCTGCTGTGAATCCATCAGGACCTGGGCTTTTCCTTGTTGATAAGTTTTTAATCACATTTTTAATCTCATTAATTGATATTGGGTAGTTCAGGATTTTTATATCTTCTTGACTCAACCTTGGTAATTTGTACATATCTAGGAATCTTTCCATTTCTTCTGAATTTTCTATCCTATGGGAGTAAAATTTTTCAAATTAGGTATTAATGATCTTCTGAATTTCTGTAGAATCTATAGTAATTTCATCCTTTTCATTCCTTATTGTATTAATTTGAATTCTTTCCTTTCTTCTTTTAATAGGGATGACTAGGGGTTTATCAATTTTATTTATTCTTTCAAAGAACCAACTCTTTGATTCATTTATTTTTTGTAGTGTTTCCATTGTCTCAATTGCATTAATTTATGCCCTGGTCTTTATAATCTCCTCCCTTCTTTGGGCTTTGGGCTTGACTTGTTCTTTTTCTAAAGGTTTGAGCTGCAGCATTAGACTATTTATTTGTTCTCTCTCTGTTTTCCTTATGTGTGAGTTCACCACTATAAATTTCCCTCTGAGAACTGTTTTCATCGCATCCCACAGCTTCTGGTAGGTTGTATTTGCATTTTTGTTTGTTTGCAGGTGCATTTTTGTTTGTTTGCAGATATATTTTTGTTTGTTTGCAGGTATTTTTAAATTTCTTCTGTAACCTATTGGTTGTTTAGTAGGTTTTTGTCTAATTTCTAAGTGTTTATGGAGTTTTTGGAGTTCCTTTCATCATTAATATCAAATTTCATTGCACTGTGGTCAGATAATATGCAAAGGATAATTTCAATTCTTTTGCATTTAGGTAGGTATGCTTCATGGGCTAGAATATGATCTATTTTAGAGAAAGTCCCATGTGTAGTGGAGAAAAATGTTTATTCTGATGTTGTGGGGTGGAACACTCTGTATACATCTACTAAGTGCATTTGTTCACAGATTTGGTTAAGGTCTGTTATTTCTTTGCCGATTTTTTGTCTAGTTGACCTGTCTCTTTGCATCAAAGTGGTGTTGAGGTCCCCTATAACAATAGTGTCATTGATTATTTGTTTTTTCATGTCTGTTAAGATTTGACTTATATAGTTTGGTGCTCCAATATTTTGTGCATACATGTTTAGGATTGTTACCTCTTCCTCTTGCAGTTTTCCCCTAACTAGTATGTAGTGACTTTTATCTCTTTTAATGTTTTTGATTTGATGTTTGCCTGCAAACATAATAGCTACCCCTGTAGGAGCAAAATGGGAACCTGTTGCATGGAGAATTGTTTTCCATCCTGTGACTTTCAGCCTATGGGTTTCCTTTTGAATAAAGTGTGTTTTGTTTATACAGCATATTGTGGGATTTTGTTTCTTAATGCACTCTGCCAGTTTGTTTCTTTTGACTGATGAATCGAGGCCATTTACATTAATGGTTATAACTGATCTGTGTTGGCTTATCCTTGTCATGCCATTCACTTGCTATTGGTTTCCTACTTTTGCTATGTGTTTAATTGCTTGCTCTGCTCGAGGATTCATTTCTATTGTTGTTCTTGAGGTTGTGGTCTCTTCTGTCTAGAATATCTTTTAGTGCTTTTTGTAAGGTTGGTTTGGCACTCATGAAGTCTTCAGCTGTTCTTTGTCATGGAAATATTTTATTTCTCCATTGAATTTGAGGGATAGTTTTGCAGCATACATCAGTGTGGGTTGGAAGCTGTTTTGTCTGAGAACCTGTAATACATTGCTCTAAACTCTTCTCACTTGCATGGTTTGTGTTGAGAAATCTCCTGTGATTCTGATGGGCTTTCCTTTATAGGTGATCTGGTTCTGTTCTTTAGCAGATTTCAATATTCTGTTATTTTGCTGGATAGCTGAGATCTTGATTATTATATGTCTGAGCGTGGTTTTACTTTGTTATGGCTAATTGGAGTTCTATATGCCTCATATACTGCACATCAGAATCTTTTTCCATGCTTGGGAAATTTTCTGCTATTATGTGTGCAAATATTCTTTTTATGCCATTTGTGTTGCCTCCTGCTATTTCACTGACTCTTATTAGTCTGATATTATTTCTCTTTGCCTCATCTTGTGCTGTTGGATTAATTTTTCCTGGATCCTTGTTGATTTTAAGAGATCCTTCTTTTCATGATTGCTAGTGGCCATGCTGTCTTCAAGATCTGAAATTCTATCTTTGGCTTCATTCAAGTGGTTTTGCAAGCTTTCAATGGAAGTTTTGATTTCCTGGAAATCTCTTTGAGTCTGTTTCATGTGTTCTAGTTCGTTCCTATATTGTTCATATAACGTTTCCATCTGTTGCCTATGTTTATCTATTTCTTCTCTAGATGTGCAGAGCAATTCTTTCATTATTATTGTCATTTCATTTTTTGCCTGAGAGATTATTTCTGATCTGATCTCTTCTATGGCTTGATGGAGTTGTTTCTTTACTTCAGATGCAATCATTTCAGAGATTTCAGGTATGTGGCTTCCAATTTCTCCCATGTCAGTGTCTCCTGGACTTGTTCTGGGTGGAGTTGAGTTCTGAGAGTGCATTTTACTCCTACATCTTGTCATTTTTGGATATCAGATGAAAAGTACTGAGTTGCAAGCTACCCAGGCATCTCACCAAAGGACTCTAGGGACCCTAGTTTACCTGGATATCAAACTTATCCCAAGATGGTAGCGGGCCACAGACCACTGTGCCCAGGTTTCCCAGGCAATTTCTGGGGTGTACGGCTCAGACCACAACTGTGATGTTGGGGGAACGCTGGCTTTCAGCACCAGGGGCTCCAGGCTGTGGATGGAAAGTGTGCAGGCCTCAGCCCTCAATCCAGGGGTGGCCAGACAGGGGTCGCTGCTCTGGGATCCTCAGGTAGTTGGTTGGGCGAGAGCAGGCCTTACTTCCCAACCTAGAGAACCACAGAGCCTGGTGCTGCTCTTGTGCAGCAGGCCTCACCTGCCAACAGAGAGGTTCACAGAGATGGGCCACTCAGGTGCTGCTTGCCTGGCCTGAGCTCCTTCCTTGTCCCAAAGGAGCAGTGTGGAGCACATGCCTAGGCCTCACCTGCCAATGGAGAGGTCCACAGAGATGGGCCTCTCCAGCACCTGTGAAGAATTGTTAGGGGAAATTGGTGTGAGTGTAGAAAGATCTCTCTACATTGTTTCTTTAACTGCATATAAATCTACAAATATCTTTTTTTGGTATTTCTGGGAATCAAACCCAAGACTTTATGTGTGTGAGACATATGCTCTATCACTGGGTTATACTCTCAGTCCCTACAATTATCTGAATAAAGATTTTAATTAATTCCTCTTTCCTGTCTGATCTGTGACTTGCCTATCTGGAGCAGATTTTTATTTTCAAAATCATCTTTCTGTCTCCCCAACCCAGTGGAAGAGGAGGTCTTGGCTTGGTTAAGTTAATCTCCTCTTTATAAAAATTGTTCTCCTCAGATTCCTGCCATTCTTGGGTGAGAGTTTAGTGACAGAAAACCCAGCAAGGCGAGACATGGAATTTCTTGTCTGAGTAAGTGGGACCTATCCTTCCTTCTTCCAGAGAAACAACTTACCCTTAAAAGCAAGACTCCAAAGGCGCACATGCCTGTGTAGCTTTTTCTTACCTCTGGGCTCATCAGCTTTCCATCACTATGTAAAATACCTTCTGAGATAAGTAACTTATAAAGAGAAAAGATTTATTTTGACTAACGTTTTGAGAGTTTAGTTTATGACCAGGTACCCCCACAGTTTTGCACCTGTGGTGAGGCAGCACATTGCAGTGGGAACTTTTGGTGGTGCTAATCTGCTTCCTTATGGCTGGGAAGTAAAGAGAGAAAGGAGAGAGTTGGACCCTACAGTCCCCTTAGAAGGGACACATCCAATGACCTGAGGACCTTCCATTAAACCCTACTTCTTAAATGTTCCACCACCTCCCTGTAGCGCCTGAGTTAAATCCTTTAACACATGAGTATTCGAGGTACATTCAGTAACAAATTGTTCAATATCAAACCACCGAAAAGTAGGTAGTGTGATAGATTCACTTTTAGTGTGGCATCATCATTCTATGTGACTCTGAGGTTAGTGACACTGTTTTCCTATCTCCTTCATTAGATCAGGGTAGTGTGGACTGACACTCTGTCCTGTTCATTTATGGTCTATAGTATGATGATATTCAGTAAATGTTGAATGTGTGAGCGCATGTTGAATTGGACTTTATTACAGTCTAGTTCCACTTGGAGGAGGAAGGCAGATGCAGTGTTTCACTAAGAGAAATATTAGTGTTTTTTCTTGTCTAGATTAATTTCTCAAGGCTAGGATCAGTGTTAACATGATATTGGGTCACCCCCACACCTAATTTGCGTTTCAGAAGTAAGTTCTGATTGGGCAACTCTAGAAAAAAATTTAAGAGCAATCTGGGGCTAAAGACTTAATGAAAAAAGTGTGTTAGCCATTGGGGTCATGGCAGGTTGTCTATTCTTGTTTTTAAAAAATTGGAAAAGAGCTCTGTAATGAATGTTAGAGTAAAGGATGAAGGCAGGAGCCGTAATTTAGTGGTGGCATCCCATTCTTCTCTGGCCAGTAGCCCCCTCCCACCTCCTCTGAGCTGTCTTTCCAGGGGACCAACCAATCCAAGATGTTTTGCAAATTCTTTCTGATGAGTTTAAGCTGCACTCCATCTTCTCAGCATCTCTGGAAGGCCAACTCTGCATGCAGCAAATAGCCTCATTCTTTCAAATTTTCTAAGTTTCACTTCAAGCATTCTTGAATAAAATAGTTTCAACTGAGTAAAGAAGATCAGCAATAATGTCTGATATTGGGCAATGGTCCAGAGGAAGGAGAGCTGGGTTTGGGACTTTCAAGAGTGTGTGGTCTACACATCAAAGTTTAGGTCACTGGCCCAGTTATTCTTATACATTGTCTGTGAACATCTAGTCTACGCAGGTGTTTTTTTACTTCAATGGGAGAATAACTCTCCAGCTGGTAGTTCAATGTGGTTAGAAATGAACAATGGCCAAGAAGACTTGACCCTCGTGACTTCTCTTGTGTCTGTGTAAAACGATGTTCCTTCTCCCTCACTGTATTTCTCCTTGCATTGTTCTGGGAATAGGCCACTGAGGCCCTTACTTTGATAATCACTAGGATTTAGGTGACCTGGTGGGTTAGATGGGATATAGGGGACCAATCTCTATTTAAAAAGTACCCTCACATGGGGGATTGTATTTGTTGGCTTTCTGTTTTTACCTAGACAAGGCATTTAGTAGAGTATTCTTAATATTATTGGACTGGTGATGATGATGGTACCTATAGGTGAAGGACCAGAAACTCAAGTATCAGATATGGTGAGCAGTTGCTGAACTATACACCGCAGTGAGGTGGGGAAAGAGAAGGGGCACTATTGTAGGAGATCTATTAGGAAACATTGTAGATTGAATCAATGCTATGTGTCCCATGAAGGTATAAGTCGTGTACAATCCCAGGGTGCAGAATAATTGGGATAGGAATTTGAGGCATCTGTAGTCCCTTTTGAAAATGCCAAAAGGGTGGAATGGTGGTGGTCGTGGCAAGAACATGCTTCCAGAAGGTCTTGCTCCTTGCTCTTTGTAAACTCTCACTTACTTCCCCTGACATTTCACTGAAGATGATCTCCCTCCACTAGCCTCTTGTAATAATCAACTCTGTGTTGTGTATGTCAACTCTGCCTCTCTTTGGGGTGAGTCTACTCCATACTGCATCTCTTAGCTTGTTGCTGGGGATCTGAATTTCAGAGAATACTAAGTTCTTGATTTATGAACTTTCACAGATAGGAGCTGACCTCAAATTGCAAACATTTGTAGGTTTGAACAAATTGCGGAGTAGCTCATGTGTCTGCAGGATATTGTCACAGTTGTGCTGCTGTGTGCTTATGGTATGGTGTGATTGTGTAGAGTAGTACCGTGCTCAATCATACCCCAGTATGTTTGGAAGCAAGAGGAAAGGCAACGTTGGTGTGGAAGGGACTGCTAGGAAGTGCAAGGCAATATACATCGTATTTTTGTGTCAAGGATGTATGAGTCTCACTTTGTCAGATTTAGGAATGAATCTGACTTACAAATGTTCTCCTAGAATAGAATTTGTAAGTCAGGGACTTATTGTACAGAGCTGTGCTGGCAGGTGGGAATCCTTCTTCTCTAGAGATAGCACAGTTTGGGGATATAAGACAAGAGAGAGGGAGATTACAATTTGTATAACTTAAAAACTCTTTTTTATCCCTGTGAAACATTCTTTGCTGTATCTCAAGCGTGTGTAGAACACTTTTGGGATTGATATAGTTTAGAAACTTATTTATAGAACCACTGAATTTATAGAAGTTTTTCATCAGTCAGAGTTTTCTAATAGATAATAAAAGAAAAAGCTCTATCCAATAGGTATCTGAAAGTTTTAGATATTGAAAAGAGGTTCTGTTTCTCAAATGAAGGTGAGGAATTTATATAGGTTGAAAGTTACCACTTTTTAGGGGGGATAATTGTCTAAAGTGTGTTTAGTGCTTTTAAAAGTGTTTTGGACCTTGTTTTATTCTGATTCAGTTGATCCAATTAAAAGAAAAATAATCTCACTCTGTGGTATACTTGTAACATGAAAAGACCGATTAATCAAAATAAAGTCCCTAATGGAACAGTGATTATGGGCAGAGATGGTCCGTGCCCAACACTGGGTGAAAGTTAATGGAGAGACATCTTTTTCAGGGAGGGGACTAATGTATCAGCAGTAAAGTTAGACAGCAATCCTATGCTTTCTGATGTAATTCAGTAGAAAATTACAGCAGTATGTATGTCATCTTATTGCTAAAATTATTGAACCTAGATGTAATGAAAGCTCTAGATCTTACTACCAGTTATGCAAAATGTGGAAGAAAGAGAAACATGGTGGTGGATGACTCAAAGATGAAATCACCCTTTGGACAAATGAGTGATTTTCTTCAAAGTGCATAGAAAAGAAAAGAAAAAAAGGAGAGAAAGTTGCTTTGGAGGAAAAGAGACTTCAAAGACTAGTCAAGTAAATGATATGTGTGCATTTATTTGGATCCTGATTTGGACACATTTATTATAAAAGTGCATTTTTGAGACACTTAAGAGGAATTGAGGCAAGTTTAGATAATAATAAGAAATTCTTGTTAATTTTGTTTATTGAGATAACAGCTTCATGGTGACGTTAAATAGTCCTACCCACTTAGAGATGCACACGATATATGACCACCATTCATTATCTAGGGACTGGCTCTAGGAAGCCCAATGTATACCAAAATTCATGTTGCTCAAGTCTTTCATATAAATTAGCATAGTACTTATATATAATCTGAACATATCCTTTCATATACTTTGCCATCTGTAGATTACTTGCAATATCTAATATAACAAAAATTCTATGTAAATAGTTGCATACCACATTGTTTAGGAATAAAGTGAAAATAAAAAACTCTGAGCATGTTCAGTCCAGGCACATTTCCTCAAATATTTCCAATCTGAAGTTAGTTGAATTTAGGAATGCAAAACCCATGTACTGACTGAATTTATGGACAAAAGAAAAGAATTTCTAGGTAGTCTTTGGAAAAAAATAATAAGTGTGGTAGAGATGGAACACAAGTGGCAGAATCACCAGTAATTTTTTAAACTGGGGATAAGTATATGGGGCTCATATTCTTTCTATTTTGTGTAAGTTTGAAATTTTCCATTATAAGTGGTTAAAGAATAATTTAGAAATGATCTAGTTTTTACATGTAGACCTCAGAGAATGGAAGCATAGAATAGGCCATATCTTTCACTGATGCTTTTTAAGTATACATTTGTGGGTGAATACAGGATTAAGAGATGGGGGTGCTATAGACATTGTCTGGCCTCTCTTACCTGTGGGGAATGGGTGTGGGCACAGAGAGAGAGAGAGAGGGAGAGAGAGAGTTAGAAGGAGAAGTTAGGGGAGATATGAGAAAGCTGGTCTAATTTAACTGTTTGACCTGGGCCACATAAGTACTTCTATTTCTCATTTTTAAAATTGGTACATATTTGTCATACATAATTATTATATACATCACAGGGAGATGATATAGTGATATTTTGGTTTATGAACTTAATTTGTTCCACAATTTTGGAAAAGATGGCCGTGTTTGTGTTCATGCAGGAAAGAGGGTCATGGTTATATTTGTCACCCAATGTGGTCTAAACAAAACCAAAATTTTACCAGGTTATTTTGTTTGTGAGCCAAATTGTTTGCAAACAAAAGCGTTCATGAACCGAGGTACCACTGTACATGTACATGACATATCTTAATTCTGCTTTTTCACCCCTTCCTCTCCTCACTCCATCTCTTAGACCTGTGTATGTATGTGTGTATATTTTGGTACATGTTGAGTACATAATGACCATATTCCTCTTAGGGACTTGGTACATGCACACAACATGTAAAAATTCCATTTTTATTTTATGGAAAAAAGGTAAACCAAGTTTCATAACAAGATGATAGGAAAATAACAATAGTTAATATATTGCATATTATTATTTTTAAAGTAGTTACTCAGAATACAAGATAAAACATTCTTCAATTGATATAAACACAAACCTTCCTTTTCTATAAACTGAAACCACTAATAATATAACTAACTTGTATTTTTTCTTTCCCCTTTTCTCCTTTCCTTTCCTCCATCCTAGTTATTTTTTCCTTTTAAACAGTTTCTTCCCATTTCTCAATATCTATTGTACATTTTGTTTTATTTTTTTTTTAAATTAAAAAAACTGACAATACAGCAGTGAAGACAAAATCAAACAACACAAAAACAACAAAAATGATTATTGTACATTTTAGACCTTACTTACTCTTTCATTTTCTAACACCAGGGAGATAATACAGTATTTACATATGTCAATCTGATTTATTTCACTAATGAGTATGGTCTCTAGTTGTATCCATTTACTTATAAAAATCTCAAGTTCATCCTTTGTGGCTGAGTAGTACTCCATTGTATAAAAATACCACATCTTTTTTATCCATTCCTCAGCTGATGGGCACTTGGTGTGTTTCCAGCATTTAGCTATTATAAATTGTTCAGTTATAAATATTGGTGCTCATATATCATATATCACTGTGGTATGATGTTTTCAATTCTGGGAAAACACCAGAAGGAGAATGGTCAGGTTGAATGGACCTCTAATCGTAGCCTTTTCAGGAAGCTCCCCACTGATTTCCACAGTGGTTGCACCAGTGTACATTCCCACCAACTATGGAGAAGGGTTACTTTTATCTCACAGCCCCACCCAGCACTTGTTATTTGTTATTGGTTGATTTTTTGATGATAACCATTCTTTCTGAAGTGAGATGGAATCTCAGTGTTGTTTTAATTTGCATTCTTAAATGACCAGTGATATTCAACATTTTTTCATATATGTTATGGTTTGTGTCTGCATGTTCCCCCAAAGACTCATGCAGCTATGGGGTGGCTTTTAGACTTTATGACTGATCCATGATCTAATGCTGGGATTATGGAAGTGAGAGCTATACCTGCCCTAGGGCGGATAGTTTGTATATGTAAGGGAGAGAAAGAGGCTGCTGGCGGCCATTCATCCCTTCCTGTGCTTGCTGCTTTGCTCTGTACTGCCACCATGAACTGTTGCCCTCTGCCATGTGCCACTGTGCCTCAGAACCAGCCAAGTATGGACTGAAACCTCCAAAAACTATAAGCTAAATAAACCTTTCTTTCCTTCATTTTGGGCGTTGGGTATTTTGTCTCAGCAACAAGGAAAAAGTAACCAAGACAGAATTTGATACCAGGAGTGGGGTCGTTGCTGTGACTATACCTGACCATGTGGTTCAAGAGCCTTTGGAAATGGCTTGTGGGAAGAGTTTGGAAAGGTTCAGAGATTTCGCCTGAAACACTAGAGCTGGAACGCCTTCGGCTGTTCTGTCTGGGAGATTCTGGTCAGAGCTCAGAAGACCAGATGGTTGATAGAAATCCTGCCAGTAAAGACCGGGTTCAGAATGTTTCTGCTGGAAAGAAGGACTGCATTGGCTGTTGGACTGCAGACGATGTGTGTTGTGGCTTGGCAGAAAGCTTGTCAGCATTTTGCTCCTGTCCGAGGACTGCCTAAAACTGAGATTAAGGGCGGCAGTGGACTGGATAATCTGGGAAAAGAAATTTCAAGGCAGTCAAATGTTGGGGCAGTGGCATGGCTATTATTGGCAGCTTTTAGCCAGATTTATATTGGGAATGAAAAGCAAAGAGCCCAGCAGGATGATTTAAAATGTTGTGAATTTGGCCAGAAGGGAAACTCCAGTAAAGCTGTGGATTGCAAAGGTGGAATTGAGGAGATCCTGATTGCTGAAGAGGAACAAGAGAGTGGAAAAGATGGCCTGAGAGCATCACAAGAGGCAGCAAGTCTCCATCTTTTGCAGTCTCAAAACTGCAAAGGTGAAAGACCTTGCCTCGATAAGGAAGCCACAGAGTGCCTTGTTCCAGAATGGCGGTGCTGGCCACACCAGGTTCCAGAAAAGCGGCAGCATAGAGAATTTGTTCCTCAAAATTGGATTCAGAGTGCCCAGCAACCCAGGCACTTGACCTCTATGGCCAAGAGAAAGGACAGCTTGGCTACTGCTCCAGGTGGCAGCAGACCTTGGCATCATCCACATGGCCCTGGCTTTAGGTGCATGGATAATGCAAGAGTTCAGAGGTTAAAGACGCTTCCACCCAGATTTCAGAAGGCCTGGGAGGCCAGGCAGTGTGTGAAGGGGCAGTGTGTGAAGCTGTGAGTGTGAAGCAAAAGGTGCACTGGAGACCTCAGAAGTTTAGAAAAGCCAGGACCATGAATCATCTGAGGAAGACTGCAAGGAGGGAGCAAAGTGGGCCCAAGAGAGAAGCCTCATAAGCTGTAACCACTGGAAGTGCCACAGGGGTGGAATCATACAAGCGGTTTGGAACTCACAACATGCCACAAGTTGCTTCAGATGCTGAACTTGGAACTACAGGACATAATGTTAGCCCTGCTGGGTGTTGGACTTGCTTTGGTCCCAATGCTCTGTATCCTTGTTTTTGTACCTTTTGTAATGGTAATGTGTATTTTGTGCCATTGAATGTTGGAAATGTTTAACTTTTCATTTGTACAGGGGCTTACAGATAAAAGTTTGCCTTACATCTCGGAGGAGACTTGGGACTTTTTAGCAATGCTGAAACTGTTAGGACCTTGGCAACTCTTGCAGATGGACTAAATGTTATTTGGGATGTGCATGAGTCTTTGGGGGGCCAGGGGTGGAATGTTATGGTTTGTGTCTGCATGTCCCCCCAAGGACTCATGCAGCTATGGAGTGGCTTTTAGACTTTATGACTGATCCATGATCCAATGCTGGGATTATGGGTGTGAGAGCTATACCCACCCTAAGGGGAATAGTTTGCAGGGATTATGGAAGTGAGAGTTATACTCGCCCGAGGGCAGATAGTTTGTGTATGTAAAGGAGAGAAAGAGGCTGCTGGAGGCCATTCCTCCCTTCTTGTGCTTGCTGCTTTGTTGTGTATTGCTGCCATGAACTGTTGCCCTCTGCCATGTGCCACGATGCCTCAGAACCAGCCAAGTATGGACTGAAACCTCCAAAAACTATAAGCTAAATAAACCTTTCCTTCCTTCATTTCAGGCGTCGGGTATTTTGTCTCAGCAACAAGGAAAGAGTAACCAAGACAATATATTTATTTGTTGTTTGTATTTCTTTATCTGAGAAGTGTGCATTCATCTCAGACACCCATTTTTAGGTTGGGTCTTCGCAAAATTCCTATTTAAAAACAAAACTTCCTCCCCTCCTTCCTACTCCATCTCCTGGTTTCCTTCCCAGATGGTAAAGATCTCTCATATTTCCATTGTCTATCTTTTATTTTCCTCTTCATTTATATTCTGCCCTTCTCATATAGGAGAAGCCATGCAATCAAGGTTCTGTGCCTGATTTTTTCAGTTAATGGTATACCCTCAAGGTTCATCATTCCAAAAAGAATGACTATCATTGAGAAATCAGGTAATAACAAATGCCAGCCAGGCTGAGGGAATAAAGAAACTTGTCTTCATTGTTGGTAGAAGTGTAAACTTGTACAACCTCTATGGAAATCGGGATGGAGAGTCCTCAAAAAAGCAAAGCTAGAAATTCCATTTGAGGGGCTGGGGATATAGCTCAGTGGAATAAGCGCTTGCCTAGCAAGTGCAGGGTCCTGAGTTCGATCCCCAGTACCGCAAAAAAAAAAAAAAAAAAAAAAGAAATTCCATTTGAGCCAGATATTCCCCTTCTGAGTGTCTCCCCTTAAAGAGTTAAAGACAGCATATTACAGTGTTATATGCATGTACTTAGGAGCACAATTCATAATGGCTAAATCTTGGAAGTGGCCTATTAGGCCATAGATAGAAAGCTGATAAAGAAAATGTGGTTTTTACACATAACGGAGTACTACTCTGCTATGATGGACGAACCACAGTCATTTGTAAGAGAATGATACTCCTTGAGACCAAGAATCAAAATTACCCAGTGTATACTTTCCAGTCACAGTGCAATGCAAGTAGAAATCAATGGTAAAAATAAACCCACAGAAACTATGAAAACACATGGAAGCTAAACAAGAGGGTACTGATTCTTTTGCATTTACTGAAGCAAGATTTATGAGTTAGCATGTGGTCCATTTTTGGGAAAGTCTCATGTACTGCTGAAACGAATGTGTATTCTGTTGTCATTGGATGGAACATGCTGTAGATATCTATTAAGTCCACTTGTTTGAAGGGTTTTTCTTCAACTCTGATATTTCTTTGTTGATATTTTGTCTAGTTGACTTGGCTATTTGTGACAGTGTGATATTGCAGTCTCCCATTATAATTGTGTTGGTGTATATCTGATTTTTAATGTCCATTAAAATTGTTTCATGAAGTTGGGGCACTAGTGTTTGGTGTGTATTTATAATTGTTACCTCTTTCAATTGAATTGCTTCCTTAACCAAAACGTAGCAATCTTTTTTGTCTTTTCTGATCAGTTTTGGCTTGAAATCCTCTTTGTCTTAAATTAGGATAGTTATCCCTGCTTTTGCCCAGGTTCCCACTAAATGAAATATTGTTTTCCATCCTTTGAATTTTTAATCTGTGAGTTCATTTTTAAATTAAATGTATTTTCTATATATTGCCTACCTTTAGATTTTATTTCTTGGTCCGTTATGCCAATATGTGTCATTTGATTGGGAATTGAGACCACTCACATAGAAAGTTATTACTGAGAGGCATTGATTTATTCCTGTTGCATTTCCCCCCATTGTTCATTTCCTTATTTTTCCCTTTTGGTTAACTATTGACCCTGCCAGGTGTATTCATTCTGTTGGACTTACTGGCATTGCTGGCTTCCTAGTCTCTTTTTGAAAAGTTTATGTAATGCTAGTTTTATGGTCATGAATTTTATGAAGTGCTGTTTGTCATGGATATTCCTTGTTACTCCACTGATTTTGAAGGAAAGTTTTTCTGTGTATATAAGTCCAGGTTGGAGGTTGTAATCTTTTAGGGCTTGAAAGACTTCATTGCAAGCCCTCTTGGCATGTAAAGTTTGTGTTGAGAAGTCTGTTGTAATTCTGTTGAGTGTACCTTTATGCATGATGTGGAGAGGTTTCTCTTTTGAGTGAAGCTGTTTGGGAGGACATATGCCTTATTTATCTTGATCTTTATTTATTTCCCTATATTTGGAATGTTTTCTGCTATTATTTCTGTAAGCAGTTTGTTTTTGCCATTGTGCTGTCTTCTGATTTTTTACTTTGATTAATCGTTCAGTCTTCTTGGCATCATCTAGCAGCTGTTGTACCCATTTTTCATTTTCTCTTGTTGTTTTTAAGGCACTGTTGAGTAGTTGGTCCTTGGAAACATCCCTGTTTTCTAATTCTGAAATTCCATTCTCATATTGGACACTTCTGCTGCCCATACTTTCAATGTATTTTTAATCTCCTGGATTTCTGATTGAAACATTTTTATGGGCTCCAATTCTTTGCTAAACTGGTCATTCATGTTTTGTATTCCTTTGTTTAGCTCAGATAGATTTTTGTTAGCATCTTCTGAAGGCACCTTGATTATTTTGTTTACTACTTCCATGATCTGTTTAGTTATGTCTTCTGTGATTCTACTGAGTATCTTTTTGGTTTTATTTTTAATCTTCTATGTTGTCCTTTCTGTTAATTCAGGTGTGTAGATTTGTTATTCTTTCCCTTAATGCACCTTACTCAGCTTTGGGGGAGTTGGAACTTTTTGGGAGCATTTTTTGGCCTTATATTCTCACGTTTTATTGTGCTTTTTTGGGGGGAGGCAGCAGGAATTGAACTCAGGAACTCATGCTTGCTAGGCAGGAGCTGGGCCACTGATCTATATCCTTGTCTTGTGTTTTGTTTTATGCTGAGGTTTGTGGAAAACTTTTTTTTATTATATGGATGTCTGTAGTTAGTTGGCTTTTCAGTGATGCCCTTTGGGCATGGTTAACTATAGTCCTTACCTCTGTTAATTTGGGAGGGGAGAATGCAGTGCAATTGGCTCAACACCTAGTTCTCTGGGAAGGGAATCCAGTATTGCTAATGTCACAGAGGTAGTTTGAGTGTTGACATACAAGAAAACCCATCAATAGCAACAATGACATGTCTCTGGTGCTATTAAGTGGATCAGCTACAATAGTATTGTGCAAAGGAAATTGTTTATTGATAGCATAATAATGAATAATGTACCATCCTTACCAATAGAAAAGAAATCCACAATCACTGTATAAACACTGAAATAATCCAGATAGTGATTGATATACAGCTAACATGTATTAAATGCAACCACTATATCTGTGCTAGTAGTAGAAAAGAATTCAACAATATTTATGTAGAGAGAGTTAACTATGTGAAGATTTATAAAGCTTAATGGTTAAATTATTGGGTGTTGGGAATGGGAGAATACAAGAAAAAGTGGAGAAGCAACACTATAGGAGATGAGAAGAAAGAGAGGGGGGAGCGAGAACAAAGATCTTATTAAGGAGTAGAAGATTTTATAGAATTTGGTAAAAGCAACAGAAAGAGACAGATGACAAATATAAAAGAAATAGGAGAAGAAAAGATTATGAGAATTAAAGTAAGAAAATAGTTAAGGGGGAAGATTTAAGGAAAAAGAGAAAGTTAAAAAATAACAAAAAGAAAAAAAAAAAGGGTAAGAGGATGAAGCAAAATTCTCCAAGACCCAATAAACCAGTAAAGAAGAGGAAAGGAGAAAAAAAAAAAAAAAGTCCAAAATTTTCCTTGTGTTTTTGAATGAGTGGTTTCATACTGGAATTTGCAATTTTGGTGTCTTAGTAATTCTCAGTTTTCTCCACACAGCCTTAAGGGCTGTGGTTTTCAAAGTGTCTCCCCTATTCCTGAGGTCCTTCTGTTTACTCAGGCTGTGGCAACTTTGAAGCCAAGGTGTGTCCCCACTGCTGATGGTAGGTAAGGAAGGCAGTTGGATCCCAGATCTGTGCTGAATGCAGGCAGTGGGGTGAGGTCTTGAATACTTGGTGTCAAGACTTTCAGATCCAGTGCAACACTACCTGGGCCTGACCTTTAGCTATGGGTTGTAGGGGCCAGTGTCCTTCCCAGTCTGGCCTGAGCTCAAACCCTTCGAGGATCTCTTTCAGCCTACTCCTTATCTGCTGCTGTCTCTTATGGTTGTCTCTTACCCAGTCACTGTGGCAGAGTAACACTAGGAACCCTGATATGAAGGTGTCTTCTCGCTGTTTTTTGCCCCAGATTCAAACAATCCTTTCACAGAATGGCACCCAACCTTACACTCCTCCCAGGGGCACTGTAGGTACCAGCAATGGAATCCTTCTCCAGCTGTTCCCTGTGAGGGAGCTGCTGTCCGAGAAACATCCTGCACTGTCCTTCTGACCGCAGCAACCCCCAGCCCAGCCCCACCATTGCTTCTCCCTGAAGACCCCTAATGCGACCAGTGCTCATTTTGCTCCAGCGGTGTCAGTCTGGGGGAGAGTCTGGACTGTGTCATTCCCATCACTGCATGGCAGTCTGTCGCTTCAATTTCTTGTCAATTCTTTCCTGATTTCCAGGGATCTACTTCTCTTCTGTCTCTCTCTTCATTTTCTTCCCCAAGTTGTTATTTTCCAGTGTCTGGATTCCAAATCTTGGAGAGGCTGAATTGCTGCCACTCACCACTCTGCTATATTGAAACCCCTCTTATTTTCCTTTTCTTTTTCTTTGAGACAGGGTCTCATTATGTAATTCAGGCGGGCCATAAACTTGTAATCCTCCTACCTCAGCCTCTCAAATGTTGGGATTACAGGTATGTGCCCCTATGCACCTGGTTTGGGCTAGGTGTGTTTCTCATGTGTTTCCCTTTCCTGCTAAACTTGAAACCAGAGACTGTCTCAGTTGTTGATCTGTCATCAGGGCTGGGCAGAGTGTCAGGACAAAGCTTGGTCACAACAAATGTTGACTTGATGAATCATTAAATTTTGAGGCATTGCATCAACTTTCTATGAGTGACCTAGGTAAGGTTTTAGCAAGTAACCAATGCAAAAAGTAAGTTGATCCAAGCAAATCCTTGCTGAGAAAATGACCACGATTGGGTATCAAGAACATTATGCCAGATAAATGCAATCATTTCCATGATAGTTAGAAGCAGGCTGTTTTGGAAGTGGAATCACTGTGCCAGCCATGCAGCTTCATGAGTCCCCATTATGATCTCCCTGGTTATAAAAAACTTTTATTAAAGCTAAGAATACTCCTAGGGGTAGTATTTAGAGGCATGGAGATATGCGACGACTTACAGATGAGGAGACAAAATGAGCTTCAATAGAATTATTTCCTATCAAGTGCTGTAAACATATACAAAGTGATTATTAAGGACCTTTGAGGCAAGCCATGTGAATGGGCTATGGAGACAATTAATTGATGTTTGGGAAGGTGAGGGGGAGAGGGTAAGACAGAGAATGAGAACGATTAAAGACTAATGTAAAGAAGAGAGGAAAATAAAAAATGAAGAAAAGAAAAAGAGGAACAAGTATGATGGAAATTGCCCTGTTATTCTCAGGCAAGATTGAAAGGAAATCTAATGAGTTTCTTGGCTTTCAGTTTTAAAAATAAGACATTTCTCAGATATGAAATGTGGTCCATTATCTGTCAGTGCTCTTCTGAATTGTCTTTAGGCAGCAATTGTACGCTATAAAATAAACTTTAAACTCTCTACCTCCTCCTTTTTAGGGATGACAGAAATGTAGCTTTTTTGGAAAATTGGTTCTTAATGATGTTTTTTTCTAACTTTACCAGAGAAATTCATTGAATAATTGTGTGTGTGTGTGTGTGTGTGTGTGTGTGTGCATGTGCATGTGTGTGTCTGTGTGCATGTGCATGTGTGTGTCTGTGTGCATGTGTTCATGTGTGTGGGTGAGTGTGTGCTATAGTTCAGAGATTTTATGATGAAATTTTTAGCGTCTCTGAAGCCAAGTATGAGTCAGGGTTTAATTGGAAACTTTATTTTTCCTTCTCGGTAGTTCATAAAATAATGTCATATATTATAATCAGCTATATTTTAGATTGTAATTTGATTTATTTGATATGGAGTTGGAAGAGAAAGAATAGAGAAAAAATTGGGGAAAATGTGATGCCTTGTATAATGACATAATTTAGAAATAAACCTTTTTTAAATTTCAATTTCTGTTGTTTGTATGACTACGCCAAGATTTGGATGTGGTTTGTCCCTCAAGGGTTCTTGTGTAGGAAGCTTGGTCGCCATGTGGTGCTACTAAGGACCGTGAGACCTTTAAGAGTGAAGCTTCTTGGGAGGTGGTTGGGTCACTGGGGGCTCTGCCCTCAGTAGGGGTTGGTGCTGGTCTTGCCGAGGGAGTAGTTCCCTTGAGAATGGGTTGTTATAAAAGAGTGAGCCCGTGTCCTGCACCTCCCTTGCCTTCTATGTGAGCTCTTCCTCCCACACATTGTCCTGCCATAATGCCATCTAACATGTTACACAGCTGGGAGGGGCTCACTAGAGGCCAAACCGTGCCACCACCGAAGTATGGACTTTTAGTCTTTAAAACATTGAGCTACACAAACCCTCATTTCAAAAAATAAAGTAGCAGACTTTAGGTATTATAGCAAAAGAGTGAGCAGAGACAGACTATTTGGTGATAAATGTCCCATTTGCTTATATTCTTAGGATGGAACCATGAAGATTGTTAAATGATGCCACCTAAATGGAACGAATGTGTAATTATTCATAGTGTATTCCGCCTACATACAATTTGGGTTTTGGCTTTCTGAGCTTCACATTTATGTCTTTCCAAAAGATGCACACAACTTAGATTAGCTGCCGCCTTGAGAAGAATGAACTGTGACAAGATGTGAGAGCGGCACAGACCTGTACCATAAGCTGGGCTGCAGATGTCCCTTAATACCTTAGAGAGTATCAGTGCTGTTGAGTCCAAAAAGATCAGGCACTCCACACAGTGCTTCTGTCTCTGCTTCTCATGACTGACTTGTGGATTTCTGGGCACGTGCTGATGCTACATCCCAAGTCATGTAAGCATCAGCTCAGCAGCTGTGAAATGAAGGAACTTTGGCTCCCTTCCGCAGGAGGGAATTGCTTTTAACTCCTCCGAGCAGTTCCTTTTGATCCTTTCTACAGCCATAGGCTTCTAGATTTCCACTCAGAGATGAAGATATTAACCACAGCAGGATGAGTTGGCATGTCATCTATCACACAGACGGAGAGGGAGTGAAGCTGGAAAACCCCAAAACTGACACTCTCAGGTCAGGAGTCTTGAATGTGGAGTTGTGATGCTGGATCAGGCATGTCTTTTACTTGTTTTTGTTTCATGTACAGCTGAACTCAGATGAACAGGTGATAGTCTGTAATGAAGGTTGTTTCAGCAGTCTGAGGAAGAGGTTGGAGACATATCCCTAAATACTGGTAGCTGATAATCAGCTGATGAGATATAGAAGGCGATAACATATAGTGTGTGGTTGTATCTATTACCCAAACCACCCTCCAAAATTCAGCAAAAAAAATCATCTAGTTGGCTGAATCAATTAATGTTTACAAGGCTTAACACTTCTGGATATACACCCATTGTGGATAGTAGGTACTTCCTGAAGCATGTGCATTATAATTTGGCGACATGCACTTGTGCTGCATGCAAATGTCCTTTACACATCTGTAGAGTTACCAGTTTTATCAGACTACGTCTTTTCTCTCCAGAAACCAAACCAAATGCTACCTCCCTCTTGCAAAGATTTAGTCATTGACAGAAACATAATTTTACCTATCCAGTGAAAGAAATGTTGACACTGACAAGAAGATAGTACCTTTTACCTTCAAAACCGTTTTATAGGAAGCAATTTAAGCTAAAATAGCTTTTTCTCCCATTTTTCTTGGCTTTATCAGCAATGATTATTCTCTTTGCTGCTCCAGTGGGTCTGCTGTGTCAACCCACACCCAAAGTCCTTGAGACAGATCTACTTGGGTCATGGATTAAAATCAGGATCATAAGACCACAGGCCAAGTCTTAAGGTTTGAGGACTTAATGGGTCTTATGCAAGGGTTTAGTGTCCCGGCAAAGTTAGCTTTGTGGTTGTGTGGGGTTTAGGAGATAAAGAACCCCACTGTGATGAGTGCTCCAGGGCTGGTGCTAGCACTCTGAGCATCGGCATGTTGAAGTTATTGTAAAGAGAGCTCTCCAGCCCTGATGTACGTGGGAGGTAGAGAGACGAGCAAGTTAGGAAACAATAAGAGGAATACTATTGGTGTGTGTGCTATACCTATGCCCCCAATTAAAGGCAGATGCCTTTGCGGTTGCAGGGCTCCCTGGGAGTCCCCTTGCCTGTCTTCTAACCTGCACACTCCTCCTTACTAGTTCTGTGACTGCTGGAGAGCTTCTAATACATCTTTTATAAAATGAGGATAATACTGATTTCTACTTCACTAGGGGCTTTGATGATAATGCAGGTAAATGACTTAGCTTAGTACCTGTCACATAGTAAGCACTCAATAAATGTTATACTAGCTTTTTATTCTTCATCACTCATGGCCATCTTTCTCATTCAACTGTGAGCTCTCCCAGAGGGAGATTTTTAACATATTCATCAATGAACTCTCACATCTTTCTTCATCTTTCCACCACCTTAGAACAGCCTTAAAGCAGTCATTTCCCTTGCTTCTACCCTGAGGTCTCCTCAGACTTCACTGGCTGTTCCTTCCCAGTTTCCTTTGCTGCATTTTCCCACTAGGAAAATAGCTCTAAAGTGTTATGGTTAGCTCTAAAGTGTCCTCTCACAGTCTCATGGGTTCAGAGGTGATTGGATTAAGAGGGTTCTAACTTCATCTGTGGATTAACCCATTGGCGAGATGATAGTTTGGTGGCATTGATGGGAAGTGAATAGCGGATGGGACCCAGCTGAAAGGACAGGACCATGAAGGAATGACTCTGAGGACCATATCTTGTCTTTTGGCCTCCTTTCTTTTGGTCTCTTTACCTTTCTTCCTGCTTCCTGGTTGCCATGAGGTGAGCATCCTTCCTTTGCCATGCCCTTCCATCATGATGCCTTTGCCTTGCCACTGGCCTAAATGCAGCAGAGCCAGCTAGCCATGGACTGAAATCTCTGAAACAATTTTCCAAAATAAATATTTTTTCCTTTAAGTTATTTTTATCAAATATACACCAGTGCAAATGTACATTGGTACATTCACTGTTTTCAGTCCTCCTTCTCGTCCCCTCCTTCCTGTTTTTCTACATTCACAGATCCCATTCCCCTCTCCCCTCTCCATGTTTTGTATCATCTTTATTTTACTTTGCTCTCTAATTCATTTGTACTTTACGTTTATCATATGATAAAAACCACGGGAAGAGGAGGACCTAGGGGAAGGGGAGCACACACAGATCATTCAACAGTGCATAGCCCAAGCCCTGCAAGAGGATGATTTTGGAGTCACCTGGGTGGAGGTCTTTGCAAAGCCTGTGTCTCAGGTAGAAGAGGTTGAGGCACTGGTCGTGAAAGATTTGGCTAAAGTTTTAGTGAAACAGAAGCTAAAGATGCTGTGGAAAGAATCACCAGAGCTCTTGGAGCTGATAGAAGATCTACAGGTCAAGTAAAGAGAAGTGAAAGATAAGCTAGAACCATTGTTAGAGTTGGTTGAGCAAGGAGTCATTCCACCCGGCAAAGGAAGCCAGTACCTGAGAACCAAACATAATCTCTACTCGCACTATTGTTCCAACATCAGTTTTTATTTGGTCCTGAAACCTAGGAGAGTCTCTGCACACGGCCATTGTGTCATAGAAAGGCTTGTTACCTTCTGAAATATAATCAACAAGCCGTCGGTTGTGGATCAGAAGCTGTCCTCTGAGATTCAACATCTAGTTACACTTAAGAATTGTGCTGTAAAGAAAGTACTGAACACCAAAGCCAAGCCAAAGTCTGCTTCAGAGTCTTCTGTTTCTGGAAATCTCTCTGATGATTCAGATTTTGATGAAGAAGCTGCCCTGAAATACTATAAAGAAATAGAGGACAGGCAGAAGTTAAAGAGAAAGAAAGAAGAAACCAACACTGACAAACAGGCTCTTGAAGATCAGAATTTGAAAGGGAGCCATAACCTATCAGATTGCTAAAAATAGGGGACGCACACCTTGGAGAAAAAAGATTGATCACAATCCTGGAGGGAAACAGGGACAAGTTCTAAAGAGCCAAAATTCGAAGAAGAGGCCAGGTTCATGAAGTTTGAAAGGAAGAGCAATGCTTTAGTTGTGAATTATCAGGCATCCATGCTGGAGCTAAAAAGAACATTAAGCTTCAGTAAAATATTTGCTCAATTAAGGTTTCTGACAATCATGTTAGATTAATACATTTTATTTTTAACTAAAAAATCTCATGTGATCTTTAGACTTTTGTGTCTGATTTATTTCACTTAGCCTTAAGCACTCAAGATGCTTTCATTTTTCTACAGATGGCTCAAATTTATCCTTTTATCTTGCAGACTAGAAATCTGTCATGTATATACACCATATTTTCTCTATCCATTTCTCTGTTGATGGACATATAGGGCTATTATTGGCTATGCTTCTATAAACACAGATATGCATGTATCACTGTAATACAATGGCTTTAAATCTTTTCAGAAGATACCTAGAAGAAGAATAGCCAGGACAAATGGAATTTCTGGTTTTAGTTTTTTGAGGAATTTTCGTAGTGGTTATACTAGTTTACTTCCTCAGTGACAATGTAGAGGGATTACTCTTTCCCCACAACCTCACTGGTCTCTGTGGTTTATTTATTTTTGACCATCACCATTCTTTCTAGAGTAAGATAAAAATCTCAGAGTTGTTTTGATTAATTATTTCTCTGATGGCCAAAGGTACTGATCTTTTTAAAATGTCCCTATTGGCCATTTTTACTTCTTCTTTTGAGAAGTACATTAATTTCAATTGCCCATTTTTAAGTTGAGTCTTCCATTTTGTTGGGGGGTGGGATCTAATTTTTTTTTAGTTCTTTATATGTTCTAAATGTTAGGTTTCTGTCCCAGGAGTAGGTGGCAAAGTTTCTACCCGCTCTGTTGGTTAGCTCTTCTCTCTGTTGTTTCTTTTGTTGTGTAGGACTTTTAAATTTGATATAATCCCACTTGTTGATTCTCAATGTTAGTTTTTGTGCAGTTGGGTTTTGTTCAGAAAGCCCTTGCCTATATTTACGTCTTCAAAAATTTTACCTATTTTATCTTACAGCAGATTCAGTGTTTCTATTTTTATATCAAGGTCTTTCATCTATTTTAATTTGATTTTAGTACATGGTAAGAGATATGAGTTTAAATTCATTCTTTTGAATGTAAATAATCAGTTTTCCCAGCACCATTTGTTAAAGAGTATGTATTTTTTTCTCCAGTGTATGTGTTTGGCTTCTTTGTTGAAGAGCAGATAGCTGGAGGTGCCTAGGGTTGTTGTTGTTTCCTGACTTCTGATCCACTGCCAACATGTCTGTATTCCATCAGTGCCATGCTGTTTTTATCACTGCAGCTTTGTAATATAACAAGCCTGGGATTGTGATGTCTCCTGCTTTGTTCTTGTGGATTGGGATTGCTTTGCCTATTCTAGGTCTTTTCTGGTTCCACATGAGTTTTAGGATTGTTTGTTATAGTTCTGTGAAGAATGTTGTTAGTATTTTGAGTCAGATTTCCTTAGTATATTTTTGGTAATGTGGCCAGTTTGAGAATGTTGGTTTTGCCTATCCAGGAACAGGGGATCCTTTCATTCTTTAATTCTTGTTTTGAATGTCATCTTCTAGCAGAGGCCACTGGTCTCTAGTGCTTTCTCTCCCAGCCTCCTGTTTATTCCTTTCATAACACATTCCCCAACGTGTGATTTATAATTTTGTTGCTTAATTGAGTTTTGTTTCTCTCTCTCTCTCTTACTGAGACACACTGAGATAGCCCCAGTGCATAGGACAATGTCTGACACATGGTAGGTCTCTGTGCATACATGCTGAATAAATAAATCCAACAACGTCCTGGATAGATGTACATTTAGTGAATGTGAGGGTGTAGTGATACCTAAAGTGTGTGATAATTTTTAGAGATGAATGCATTATTACTAAGAGATAAAGCTTTAAACCCAATGGGGCCCCTCTGTAGGAAAGAGAATGGAAATTTTTTGGGTGCAAAGAGGAACAACTTGAGTTGTGTCTTTCTGCTTTTACTAGCTAGTTTCTTTTCTCTCTCTCTCTCTCTCCCTTTTTTTTTTTAATGCATCCACAGTGGCCTATGGTTTATGTAAGGAGAAGTAAAGAAATTCCAGCCAATGTGAACTGCAAAAGTTAAAAGACAACTTTTAGAAACTGGTGTTTTATTTTCCATCCACCTCGTTTCCATTTTGCTGAAGTGTGTGCAGAACAGCTCAAGACCACTTGGTGGTGGTTCCCACCCATTCAGCGGCCTGTGCAGTGGGGGCTGCAGTTCCGTTTTCTGTGGCCGGCTGAGCACTCCAGTCTTCGGTGGGGAACGGCTGAATGGGCACGGAGGGCACCTGTGCGCCCTCAGACCAGTCTGCAACCTCTGGCTGAGCAGCAGTGAACTCGGGAGTTGGTGCCGTCCATTCGCCCTGAAATTCCTCCTTGCTCACAGCCTTCTCAGCAGCCGCCTGCTCTTCCTTTTCAATCCCTTCAGGATCCCTGTAGAAGTAGAGACCCTGCATGACTTCCCACGGGTGTTCACGGGAGATGGTGCCACACATGCGTAGCACTTTCCAGGCCAGCATCCACCACATCAGACCCACTGAGTGAGCTCCCTTATTGTTGCACGGGATGGCAATGTCCACACAGCACAGAGCAGAATTTGTGTTGCACAGAGCAGTGGTCGGCAGATTGACGTTAAGATGCCTCTCTGGAAAAGAAAATCAAGCTTGCTGCCTGCTGCTTTATGCTGCTGCTTCCTGTCTGCTTCGGCATGGGCTGTTTTTCGTCTGTGAGGCCCCGCTGCCACACTGCCCTCCCTGGGAACGCAGCAATTACGAACTGAAACTTCTGCAAACTAATTTCTCTAATTGAAAGTGTAGCTGATGAAACTGGGATCGTACATCTACACTGCTGTAGGACGACCGGCATCATTACAGGTTGTTTCATTTTGCAGAATAAGAGCTTGTTAGGTCACTCAGAGAGAAACTTTCCTTTCCTTCCAGGTGGTGACGTTGCTCAGTGTGATGAATGTCTCCAATTCTAAGCAACATTGTGGCTAGTAGTTCAGCACCGCTCTGCTCAGCAGTGAAGCCAATGCAATGTGTCTTCAGCTGGCACTGTAGGAGAACTGAGAAATCTCTTTTTATGTATCATTTATAAATTGATGCTGTACCTCCACAAAACTGGTCGTTTAAAATTTAATGAGGATGACAAAGTGCACATATACACATATGTATGTTAGAGAGTAAATATATGCCTCGGGCCCTCCCGCCCTCCGAGCCGGTGCAGCCCCCCCGGCGGCTCCCGACAGAGATCGGCTTGCTAGCGGTGGAGACGCCCGGCAATCCCACGTTTCGTGCGTGTCGGGCGAGCCGCGCGGGAGAGAGGGATTTGCTGGGTCCTGGCACCCCGAGAATACAGACAGCTCGATCCCTCCCGCCCCCCCGACCCGGCGCAGCTCTCCGGCGACTCCCGACAGAGATCGGCTCTCTGGCGGCGGCAACAACCAGCGGTCTCACGTTTCGTGCGCATCGGGCGAGCTGCGCAGAAAGCCCCAAAGGATAGACTGGCACCTTGGAACCTTCATGCCTTCAGGTACTCCAATAACTGGTGAGATATCGGCGCTCGCGACCAGATCACCGAGTGGGGGAGGAGATCCATCCCTATACCTGCAGGGAACCCTGGGAGGGTGGGGGAGCAGTCTTACACACCTCACCCAGGTCACTAGGTAGGGAGTATCTAACCAATATCTGTACAGCCTTTTAAGCGGAACTCTCAGCAGAAAG